>PNEQ01112840.1:0-83431 GCA_003012365.1 Medauroidea extradentata
TAAATAGCCTTCAGATTGATTTTTGGCCTATTAGGTATACTTAGACGACACACATGCCATCTGTAAGAGTCAGCAATAACAACAGCATGTACACAATTGTGTTAATAGTCGTATATTGATTTGTACATGTATGAGAAAACTTTGCAACTCCATAGCTCAAAACACTGTTTTGAGCTATAGGCCCTTATTCTAGCTACAGACTCAATTCTAACGAGCAAAGACCCACTCACATTACATTATGATATTCAGACAACTCTCAGTGAGATGGGAACATGGTTTTCTAACAACAAGCTACCACTAAATATTTCTAAATCTTTCCTCATAAACTTTTCATTTTCCCAATTTAAAGTCACTATTAACAATGAAAGTCTACAGTCAACAAACAAAATAAAACTTCTAGGCCTTACCATTGACCAACAATTAAACTGGAAGAAGCATACTGCAATGTTATGTGAAAAACTTAGCGCTTTATGTTTTGCTATATGTATTACATTAAGAATGTTTGCTCTAAAGTAGCTGTTTTATCTCTTTGCTATGTTAACGTACAATATAATTTAAAATACGGTGTTATATTTTGGGGTACATCAACAAATTGGAGAAAAGTTTTTAAACTGCAGAAAAAAATTATTCGCATAATTACAGGCATCAAAATTCCAAATTCATGCAAGTCCCAGTTTAAAAGTTTGAAACTACTCACAGTACCATCCCTTTTTATATACCAAACCATTATATTTGCAATAAACAATATTAAATACTAAAAAATTGAAGACATACATAAATATTTTACAAGAAGCCACTCCCCTGATAGAAAAATAAGCATGATTCAAACTTGAATCAAGCTTGCAGCAAGCTTATCATGTCAAGCCATAAGCTTGAATCAAGCTAACTAGTCTCCACAGACAAACCTGCAGCAA
Source organism: Medauroidea extradentata (assembly GCA_003012365.1). Taxonomy (NCBI): domain Eukaryota; kingdom Metazoa; phylum Arthropoda; class Insecta; order Phasmatodea; family Phasmatidae; genus Medauroidea; species Medauroidea extradentata. The sequence continues at coordinate 915 of PNEQ01112840.1, forward strand.
GCTTGCGAAGAAAGTTTGATTCAAGGTTGCTGCAGCTTGTAGCAAGCTTGCTACGTACAAGGCAAGATACAACTGTAAAAAGTAGGCTTGACTCAAGCTTGAATCAATCTTACCAAATAGGGCTTGAAATGGCAAGCCTAAATCATGTCAATTGCAGGCTTGCCGCAAGCTTACATGTTATCTGGGTCAAAAATACCTTGTCTATCAGTTACAACCAAATTCCTTGAAAAAAAGCCCCTATATCACTGGAATAAAACTTTTGAACAATTTACCCCCAAGACTTCAAAGAATAAGTAAACCATGCTATTTCAAACTCTTTAAAATACACCTGAAAGATTTCCTTGTCGGTAAGACTTATTATGGTGTAGAAGAATTCCTTCATGATACAGCTAAATAACGATTACAGTATATTAAATTTCTAATTGAATAGTGTTCATATGTATTTGCTACTATATTTCAAAATATGTTGTATGTCTCTCTGTCTTTTTTCCCCCTTTCCTTCTTTTCTTCCCTAATATGTTGTAGTATATGTCTACACCACGGTCGTAGAAGAACACTCGCCTATCTACTAGAGGTGTGTAGGTCCGGATGGATACGGAACCACGGAACTGGATCACTCGTTGGAGTGGTGGATGTAGTTTCGCACTGTAAATGGAACCAAATCCGCTCGGACTTGCAATGGTATATAGGTGGTGAACTGGCGAGAGGAAGTGGACAGAATTGTGATGCGTGATTCCACGGGTGCGGAAGGGAAAGAGGATGAGACAAGGAAAGTAGTGGGCGTGAATAATTATGAGGGGAGGGGAAGGTAGGTGGTGGATACGCAGCTTCGTGACCCGACAGTGGTAACACGAACTAAGTATGCTGGAACAGTTTCTATCAAATCTGACTTGTGCACCAACTCCAGCTCCACAGCGGAATTGGAACTGAATGAACTAGGTTGGTATTGAGGAATGGGGAAGGAAAAAGGAAAGGAGGAAACCCTTGATTAGCAAGAGTGGGGGAGGGGGATGGAATTGTGAAACGTAATGTAGAAATTATATTGATAAGGGAGGGGAACGGTATGTGCGCGCGCGAAGTTTTGTGTTCCGGCGGAGAGGGAACCAAATACCGGTACACGGAAATGTTTCGATGAAATCAAACTCGCGCTACAGGTCCAGTTCCACAAAGGAACTAGAACTGAACAGCTCTACTGCTGGTATTGTAATTGAAAATGCAAAATTGTCCGATTTATAAATAGTAATACATGGCAATTCAAATTTTTGTTCAGGGCTGTAAAGTGATTCCACACTACACTTCTTTTTGATGGTGGCATTTAACCTATGCACTTTTTGTTTGGAAATGTATGTATTCATGGGCTACAGCCTAATTGTAATCGAAAAAAAGTATTTTTAAAAATCCGGGCCATTCGCCCTGTTGTGCACAGTTATTGGATTGAGTCTACATGTCGGACTCATTACCGATGTACGTGTTTGCCCAGCGAATTTTGTACTGTTGCAACCAGTTCCAAATCAGTTTCCGTGCCTGAAACTGAACTATTGCGAACAGTTCAAATACCCTTCTTTATATATAAGTTTTAACATTACATGATCTTTAAAACTTAATTTCTACATACTGCAATGTTTTTCATTCGCATATTATAGTTACACAGGTTTCTCCACTGAAACAGGACTTGTGCAGTTATAACAGTATAACCTTACTTTTGCATGCATAGGAACGTATCTATTTCAACCAATTTTTGATTTTTATACCCGGCTCTGACAAACTGTAAAACATTTTGTTTCGGGATGAGGGACAGTGCCGGGAATCAGTATAAAATAATGTTGCTGATTGTTTCATCTTATTCTCAGTACGCAACACATTTGAATTTTCCTTTGAATTTTATAAGAACAGCGCCGAACCGCCTAGCACGCAGTTAGACAGCCGGACCCAATGGGTCCGCCGGAACCGGTACAAGGAATCAGTTCCGAAGAGCTGGATGTGGTTTTGGATTCAGGTCCGAAAAATATCAGGACCTACACACCTCTACTATCTACCAATGTACTTTGCTTGACCCCCTTGTTGTTTGGCTGTAGTTCGTCAAGTTACCGAGAATGTTGTACTTTTTGGCGCTGTAATCCGGGCGGTCGGACTCAAACTCCGCACACTTTTTTCATTGTTAACATTATAAAGTAAATAAAGAGTTCTTGAGCCATGATTTAAAATTGTAAGTGAAGGAAGTATAAATAAATGAATAAAAAATTAGTTTTGATAAATTGCTTATCTTAGTGGGAGGGAAATGGGCGGAGTTTGAGCTCGACCGCCCGGATTACAGCTCCAAAAGTGTATAGCATTCTGGGTAACTTGGTGAACTGCGACCAAACACAACAAGGGGGTAAAGTTTCCAGGCGAGTGTCCAGACCTGTTCTTCTACGGCCGTGGTCTACACTGGAAAAGTGTAAGCCTGTTCATTGCAAATGTGTTGGATGTTATTGTTGTTCTTGTGTTGTACATTGTGTGTATTATGTTAAGTATGTTGTATGACAACCAAATAACAATTATGGTAGGCTAAATTTCTGAAGTGAATAGTACTATGATATTTTGTTACTATGAATTCAATTTTTTAATGTGTTGAATATTGCTGTTGCACCTATGTTGTATGATTTGTGTGTCGTAAGTATGTTGTACGATTACCAAGCAACAAATATGGCAGATTTCTACATATGAGACTGCTGACAGTGGTGTAGCCAGGATTTTAGTTTGGGGGTGGGGGTGGGCAAGAATCACCCATCCCCTTTATTGAAGCGGGGGTCAAGGGATCCTCCCCCGAAAAAAATTTGGATTTAATGGTGCATAATGAGGCTATTTTAGCAGTTTCCTAGTAGTAGAAATGTATATAAAAAACCTAAAACAGTCATGTCATGTTTTCCATTGATTTTTTTAAAGTTACTTCTTATAATGTGATTAGTAATTTTTAAAACGATCTTAAAGTGCCTCTTACAAGATTAATTAAGAACGTGTTTTTAATAACTATTAACGATACATTTTAACTGTTATGTATTATGTGTTGGTATCTCATATAGGTGCAATCTCTTTATAAAAGTCTTTTAATTTAACTAATTTGAGAAATGCAGTATTTTTAGCCTGAACGAACAGAAGAAAAGACTACGTTATTTGCCATCAGTTAAAGAAAGTTCTCGCCTAGCACATGAAGTGTGATATTAATACGTCACACGTGTTTTGCTTTACACAAAACTGCCGAAATTATTGCACGTATCTTTACATATTAGATTAAAACACAGTCAAAATTTGGACCTATATATTTAAAGATATAGCCCACATTTTAAACGTATTTGCAACACCTTTGAAATAGATGTAACTGTTTTTTTGAAAATTGATGTATCGAGAAAAATAACAACTGAACTTGTAAAACAGAAACAGAACACTTTACGCCTTACCTTTCACCTTTTAAGGTCACATAAATATGTTTTTCGGACATCGTACTGGCAGGTTGTTGGCAAGACAGTCCCTATACACCAGAAGAACAAGCTTATCGCTCACGAGAGCAGTTGAATACGAGACTGCAGCGAAATCACTGCATGCCTCTTTAGTGCTCTCCATGAAGACGATATTATTCTTTACGAATTCACCGGCCACACACGTATTACCTAATAGCTTCCAGTGGATAAATAAGCCTGATTAGAGAACTTGGCTTAAACGCACACAAATAATTTAAATTAACAACACAACGATTTTGCTGTCGAATTTTTGCATCTCGCATAAACATGAACAGATCTCGATGAACCGAACCATTCTTTAAAAAATTTAGTGTTAATATGGATTCGTGTCTTTTGTATAGCATGAGTGAGAATCATTTACTTCTGTATTACGTTTATATGCCACATGCCACAACGGCTCTCTGCGGCTGTGATATTGTTCATCATCTGCCTGACCTACTTCTATGAGAGTCGAGAGCGTAGTTCAGTGTTAATTTTTGCATACTAGTAAATTTATTTTTAAAAAATATCACAATGTGTTTCCAGACATTTAATTGTAATCCTAAATTTAAAACTTTTATATAGCTTCCAACGTTAACTTGTTTTATGACATCATGTTGAAGCGTTTGTCTTAGGTCGCCCTTCTTGTAACTGCAACTGTATTTTTGTTACCTGATATTCAGGAATATTTTCTCACAGAATAAATAGTCTGTTTGTAACTAACAAGATTTCCTGTAAATATAATGATCAAGTGACGATAATCAGCATTTATTTTGCGTGCCTCAAAATTATTGTAAGATTATTATTTTATAAAAAAAGGCTACAGCTATATTACTTCATTCATGAAATTATGTTCACATAATATAAATGTCACGAAGTTAAAGAACAATCACAAATAAGTAGTGTGTTTCTTGCAAGCGTTATAACCTGTTTAATCGGTAAATACAAAGAAAAACAATTCACGATAAAACACAACTAAAGTTTTACCACAAAGTAGCTTAATTTCGTCCATATTCATCATTCCTCCTTAATGAGCACGTGGAAATAAAACATTTACAGCTCTTAATATAGCCAATAGAAACTAGACACATACTTGCATGTGTTACCCTTTTCCATTATTAAGATAAACATACTGTTTAAGATACAATGAGAAAGGATCGATTTTAATCACCACTTCATCATTCTGCTTAGCTAATATTGTGATTAATTGATACTAAGACCTCGGAACGGTGTAATTATATTTAATCGGTCGTACGGATACGTATTATATATTCTGTGGAAACATATTTCCGCTTCGTTAATATTTGAAACAAAAGAGGTCCTGAAAGCATTTTTTGGTATTTGCGTAAGCAGTATTCTGAAGCAAAAGCATCTCAATACTATGCCACATTATGTCAACAGGTCTAAGAGCTACAGAAAGACACATTTTTCCCTTTTCCCCCTTTCTGTTTTAAATTTTGTAAAATTCTAAAAATACTTTTAGGTGCCATTCTAGTAAAGCATAGCCTATCTTACGTTTTTGCACTTCTTAACAGTCGGATTTAGAAAAATCCTTAATTAACTTTTTAGGAATTACCTTATTGATGTAAAAATCACTGCTATTGCGCGTCAGGTTCGAGCTATATTAACGTTTCATTTAAACACTTTTCACACCTTGCACCGCCTACCCGCGCATGAGAGGCTCAAAAGCGACGGAGCTGTAAGGTCGACCTTGAAGCGCGCATCAAATGCCGCGTCGCCTCAACGAGCCAAGTTCTGAACTAGCGTACAAGCTTCCCGCCGAACAGTTTTTACTATGGGACACTAAGCAGAGACCATATAATTTTATTGGTGGAAAGTCTGCAACTAAGTTCAGTGCAGGTGGCAATCTGAGTTTCACATACATCCGGTTAGTATATTTTGAAGTACGGAAGTCTGAAAAGACCATTTGTAACATGTTCGAGGGCTTAGAAACAGTGTTTTTAATTATCGTGGCGTCTTAACACTGAGGTTCCGACCTTGTCTGAAGTTTGTTTTCTATTCGTACGTTGGCACAACGGGCACACGTGGAATATTTTCGTTGAAAAAATCTGTTTACGAACACACTGCAACCCATTTGGAGCGTGAGATAGGTGGCCGCCTTGAGAAGAGTGTTCGCCGATGTAGAATTTCCACCTTTGACGCGTGGGAACAGCGTAGCGATAAGAGCCAGTGTCCCACGCTTGACGAGAAGCATACCCTCTATTCGCAGCGCGCCAAACTGGCGTGCAAGGTTTCGTTATAGTCTTTTTCCTACGGGACTTTAAACGGTGACCACAACATTTTATTTTTGAATAGCATGAAGTAAAGACTAACGTATGCCTCTCGCTTTACACTTTACGAATTCAGATAATATATTCGGAGTTACAGCAATCTTTAAAAAAATAAAATTAATTAAAAAAACGCTTTTAGCCATTTTGAGAGGCCCGAAAATCATGTTTGTAACAAGCGTGTTTAATGTTTGAAAACATGGAAGCATAGTTTGAAGAGGGTGTTCTTTTAGTAGATAAACATAATATGAATAAGTTAAGTGGTTTTGCGTAATATAGTACGCGTGACACGCTGCAACGCCGTCCATGCGTCAGTCGAGGACTTCTCTTCTCCTAAGGATGTTCAAGTGTGATAAAATCATAATTTTATATTTTTATGAAATATTGTTAGTTTTGTAGACGATACTTGGGAGTACATTTTACTCTTACGAAACAATTTTAGCTCTCATAGTTTTCTCATAACGGGACGTCAACGTCAAAATTTGCTTGTTACGCTGCCATGCAAATAGTGAAAACCAACTGACCTACTTAAACAAAATAATTCACTGTGAACTTTCATCCCATGAGCTTTTCAATAAAACATTAAAAAACCTACAACAAAATATTTTGAATTAAAAATAATCGCAAAAAAAAAAAACAGGAAAAAAAGCTGCATATTCAGCAATTTTTTTAAAAATACAAAAACAGTACGCGGAATTTTTCCAAATGTTTTATTACGTATCCCATAGTATGTTATTTCACTGTGAATTATTTTACGTACGTAAGTCAACTGGTTTTCACTATTTGCATGGCACCAGATCATGCAAATTTTGACTTTGACGCACCGTTATGACTGCACTTTCAAGTATCATCTACAAAACTAACACTATTTCATATAAATATAAAATTATTACTTTATCGCACTTGAACACCCTTAAGGGCGCGGTCTACCGCAATTTTCATCATCATTATTTTATTTTTTATTTGTACCAGATATTTTTTTTCTTGTTTTAGACACAAAATGTGACTAAATTTGGCTCTTATAATTTTTTTTTATCTCTCATAGTTTTCGCGTAATGGCTTGTTAAAGTCATATTTTGCATGTTTCCGTTTTAACGACTACACTAAAACCAACTGATATACCAAACTCAAAAAAATCACAGTAGATAAAGACATTGCTGGCTACAATGACATGCTCATAAAATTAAAGAATAAGAATTATTTGTATTTTTTAAAAAAATTATTAAACTTTTTAGATTTTTATTTTCAGTTTTAGCAATTTTTTAAAATTCAAATAATTTTTATTCTTTAATTTCATGAGCATATCATTGTAGCCTGCAATGTCTTTATCCACTGTGATTTTTTTTAGTTTGGTATATCAGTTGGTTTTAGTGTGGTCGTTAAAACGGGAACATGCAAAAATATGACTTTAACAAGCCATTACACGAAAACTATGAGAGATAAAAAAATTTCACAAGAGCCAAATTTAGTCACATTTTGTCTCTTAAATAAGAAAAAAATATCTGGTACAAATAAAAAATAAAAAAATTATGATGAAAATTGCGGTAGATCGCGCCCTTAAGGGGGAAAGTTACGGTGTCTAGCGAACGACTGAAATATTCAATCGCCGACAAAATCTAAACTACTATTTTTTTTTTCAAGTAGATATTTTATTAGCGAACGTCTATTTGTATAGCACTGGACGGTAATATGCTTTGCTTTCCAGTAAATAATTAAAATCGGTATTTAGAAAAGTAGGTGATAACACAAAATCCATAAAAATTTTAAACTATAATTTTTATAATTTTTAATATGACAATATCCAGGACTCTATAATAACAGACTTTAAAAAATACTTGTGTTTTGATTTCAAAATATTTTTAACACATCTAAACCTATCGCGCAGATATTTTCGGTTAAAATAATTATTTTAAAATAAAAATTCGAGTATTTTTGAAAGTCGGTTAGAGTCCTGGATATTGTCGTATTAAAAATTATAAAACATTCAGTTTTCAATTTTTTATGGATTTGTGGTTTTTACCCCTTATTTTTCTAAATGCCAATTTTTACTCGAAAGCAAATCGTACTACCTCCCGGTGCTATTTATATATACATTCGTAAATAAAATGTCTATTCGGCAAAAAAATTTCATTGAAACAAGATGAGTGGTTTAGATTTTATCGACGATTAAATATTCCGGTAATTCGCTCGTCACCTTAACTTTCCATACCCTTTAAAAGTAGAACTTCTAGAGGAAAAAACCTGTAAATAAATACATCATTTCTTAGCATCTACATCTTTAGGGGAAGATACCCTTAAAATTTTATGCTTATAGGTCCAATCGGTTTGGAATTGGCATTGTTGAGTGGGTGAGGACATTCTCTTAGATTATGTGTTAGTTGGTCTAATTGATGGTTTGATGGTGTCAGTTGAATTAAAAAGTACAATGTTTGAAGTTGTTGAAAAAACTTGCTTGTACGTCTAGAATTTGAAACTGTCCGACCGCTACCTAATTTAGCAGTCTTACACAATTCTAGTAACCAAGATTAGTGAGTTCTTTGAGTGACATTTCACACCTCAACTTACGTAAGAAACTTTACAACACATCATTAGTTCTACCTCTGAAAACTCATCAAGCTCATCACCTCAAATAAAATAACCTGAAATCCTTTGCTAAACCGATTTCGGTAACATTTTAAATATTAAGAGTAACGGGTTATTTGACAAAATTTTGTTGTATCACGTCTGAGGTCCATTAAGCAGTGGTTATTTTTACCCGGAATAGCAACTTTATTTCACTCAAAATGTTAGGTTTTGTAGTTTCTCTAAAACTTTAAACCGGAAAAACAAATGTAGTTTTTAAAGACTTGACTCTCAACTATATATTCTTTCACAAAATGACCTCAGAACTAATAAATGTAATATATAGCAAGGCAAAGTTATCCCCGCTGGGTTACAATTTCCCGACAGAATGTAATAGGCCTAATAAGAAACATCTGAACTGCCCATACATTAATGAAGTAACTAATTTAAAACCTTACCGGTACTATTACACTAGCATCGTTATCTTCCCTTCCATCTTGCTTCGGCACTTTAATAAAATATGACGGTAGACAACTTCCTTTTCTTTTTTGGTTACACATATCAAAACTTTCGTGCAACGTAAATTCACAGAAATAATATTGCATTATAAGCAGCGTAAAAACGGCTCGTAAAAGCTAATGTGGCACAGACAGTTGTAGCACTGGATAAGTGATATTTTCAGCCTACAGACTGAAACTAGAGTCAGGTCATGTGGATACCAAACTCGACACGCTCGGAGCAGGCAGTTCTATTGTTTGGGTGTGGCTCGAAGGGTAGGTAGCGGCTGACCAGCCTGCAACCCTGCTGTGCCAAGAGACAGCACTCAGAATAAATAAATAAAAAATAAACGGGAGAGAGAGAGAGAGAGAGAGGCTTTGACCCGGAAGTTAATTCTTGCAGCTTAGTACAAAATACACCTTATTTCAGCTTCCAATGGACTAGATAAATTATTATTAAAAAAAAAAAAAAAAACTACAACATAATGTATTTGTGTACATTTTATATAACTAAATTGCCGAATTTTTTAAAAATATATTTATGCGGCATTGGGTGTATATATTCAAATTTGACTCTTTCGATTTTGGTGGAGAGGGGGGCTGCCCCCCTTGCACTCCCCTCCCCTCCTTCTGAATTCCCCACTGACTGCTAATATGTTTTTGTTACTAAATTCAACACGTGTTTTATACTGTTTTCATTGTTCTTTTGCATATTAGTCTTGTTGTGTTTTCTATTTGTTCAGAAGGTGGTGTAACTAATATCTGTTTTCAAGTGTGTTGAATGTTATTGTTGTGCTTGTGTTGTATATTCTGTATGTAATGTATGTTGTTTGTATTACGGTCAAAGTAATTCTTGTAATTCACTTCATGTATACTATGACAACCCCTTACCAGTTTTCACTGGGCTGTATTGGAGGCTAATAAACTAACTGACCTTCCCTCTTTTCCAGTGCCATTTTTATTTTTATTGCATGTAACTGGTGAGTGGTTACACTCCTATTCTGTCGAGGGGTTTTTTACGATATTATGCTGGTTTTTCCCTCTCTCTTCTTAGATTATGGCTTAGCTTTTAGGAACACTTATGGAGGTAGTCATGGCCCAATCGTAGCCATGACTGCCCAATCCCTCTCTGCCGCGATGCACACCTCTTCTGCATGAAATTTCTCCCTTGTAGGCGTATGGGGCTCAGCCCTGAGACGCACTTAGGTCCCGTTCCTCCCCCGGGCCACCCCATAACACAGTAGATTAGGGTAGGTTAGAAAAAAAATCGATGTTTTTCAAATACCGTGCAAGATACAGAAAGTTTACAAGAGTACTTTTTTTTTGTTTATTTCATTATTTCTAACAATTTTGGTCTTTAGTGAAATCACTCTACAACGCACCGTTATAAAATATCACGGTTGGAATATAAACATGGCTTGTTTTCGGAATATATTTCCGGCTGTGTTTCTTAAAATATAATAGATACGGTAAAATTTGCTATACATTTATGTTTACCTATTAATTTCCAATAAATTTGATCCTGAGCATTTTTGCTCTCCGAAGCGTCATTTCGAAGATATGGTACAAAATTGTGTGTGATGTACGCCTAATTATAGATCGACAGATGGCCAGACGATAAGTTTTTAGAGTATTTAAACTACAGCAGTTGATAGTTGATTCATACAAAATTTATTTACAAGTACACAACTGCGCGTTCTGTTTAATCTAAAATCTGACGCTAGACGGTTTAAGAACCATCGTTTTGTTGCTAAAATGACTATAAAACCTACATTTCACGTGAGAGCGTATTCAAAGTAGCACTGCATATACATCATGCACTTTCGCAGACAATTTGTTAATAACACGTGTGGCACAACTGATTTATATCAACAAACCGTCTACACTATTTCAAACGCTTGGCTGTTCACTTCAGAGAGGTTGGGGGACCGTGAAAGGATTGTGGTACATACTAAACGTCAATTTAAACTTGAACACTTAAAATAGTAACAGAAACCTTTCACCCGATGTATTTCTCTAGACCTAGGGGGCATTTAGTTATCACTTAAAATAAATTAATTCACGAATATCTCAAGTTTACAATTACAATTTATTAGAATTATAACGTCGAAAACTTACATAGAAAACATAAAGCTTAAGAGTGCGTAGTAGATAAATAAACGCTGTAAACATTAATTGATTTCTACGCTGTTTTCGAAGTCAATATCAATAAAATACTCAATGACAATCTTAGATAATGGTATTTGCCAGCTTTATGAGTAAATATTTATCCAGAGTTACTAATTCGTTACGCGTGATCTCTTGCGCCGCAGTTAAATGCACGAGGTTCCGGCGTCAGAAATTGTGCCTCAGAAGTTCGTAATACTGGAAACAATTTTGTTTAAAACGTTTGCTAAAACTATTGTCTAGGATTGCTATTGTTTAATTTTCGTAAATTGGCTTCAAGAAACCTACAATTGTAGATTAATGTTTTTAGTGTTGAATTATGTACCACGCCCTCTTAAATAATTTTCAAGCAAATTCAGGAACAGTTATTAATGTGATGAAAGTTATATTTTGACAATCCAGTAATTATTCTAGAGTAAAACAGGTGAACTTGTTCAGGTATAATACAAGCCAAATTAATTTAACTATAAGACCCTTGTCACTGGGCTGTCACCGAATAAAATTCAACACTGTTAAGTCGACATATCGACATTAAATTCAAGCAATGACTTAGATTTGATCAACTAAAAGTCAATTTCACCGGGATACCTTGAGCTGGCAAATTCAACAAAAGCAAACACTATTCGTCTGCGTATAGACACCGTTAACTTAAACTGTCGGCAACTGACCAATTACTTATCATTGACCACCGGCCTTCTAGTAAGCACTGAATAATCGCAGCCCGCCGGAAACATTATATGACAGTCACTGAAATACCTGGCACCAAAAATTTTAGCCTAGGCATAATTCACTAAATGAAAATCAATAAAACTTTAAATTCTTAACTTATACACTAGGACGCGCGCCTACCTAACTTATAAAATAATATTTCAAGTATTTCAACGTCTTCAACTAAGTTAAAATGAACAAGCAAATGACACGAGCTTTGATTACCAGAATAATTACTACATGACTGGCTACTTATCTTAAGTTGCTCGGGGCCTTTCCGATACCAACGACCCTCGGGTGCTCGCCCATGCCTGCGCTGTCTTCAGACATCTTCGTCAAAATCCGTGAACAATAATGCCCCAAATAGCCTGCGAACCTGTCCCGCACCTCTATAAATAGGCCCAAGTAGACCTAACTCACATAGTCTTGAAGTTTCCATTGCCGACACCCGAATTTCAAAATCGTCAAAAGCATGTGGGTGTGGCAGGGGAGGGGAAGAAGTGGGTTTAGTGTCATAATAAGAGCACACGATTTTTGGTGAAAAGAATTCTGCTCTGAACAGTTTGTTTCAATGCCTTGCGTGCACATATGCAAGCCTGTTTCTTAATTATTTGTTGAACGTATAGTTGCACAGGCGTGGCTCATTTGACTTGTGCCAACAGGAACAAGGTTACTGTGACACCACTCGCCTGTAATTTGCGGATAAAACCCCGAGACGCTGAGAATTTAAAACCGCCAATCACTGATCACGAAGCAGAGCTGCATATGTGCACATAAGGCATTGAAACAAATTGTTGCATAATTTATTTAACCAAAAATTGTGGGCTCTAGTCATAATGTCGAAACAAGACGGTAATCAAAACGTCTGAAAGGTGTCAGCTGTATCTGCCACGGTAAATAGGACATGTTCTATTAGCAAACCTGGTACGGAATCTTGCCTTGCCATGTCGTTTCTGCTACCGCTTCTGTGGCAAGAGCCGTTATGGCAGGCTTTTGCGGAATCAGGTACCGTGTAATATCGCCTTCTTAAGGCCACTGAAACACATCTGAACTGGAATCGTATTTGGAGATAAATTGAAATACATAAGCAAAGTTCCTATAAAATTCACAGCGTATAATATTATTTACAATATATAAACATAGTTTTTAACATTACAATTCCTTATTCTAGCTTCGTTTTGCTCTCGTGTATTTTTGGAGGTTAAACCAACATGGCGGACATTCACAAACTCTTTTGCTGCCCTATGCATACGCAGAAGAAATGAAATATTACCATTTCCTATGTCAGCATCACTATGCACAATACCGCTTTTCTGGTGTTGTGAATCGGTAGGTAAGAAAACATAGAGGTTAGTTCTTGTGCGAAAGACCTATGTTCTGTGCTTACTGTTATGTTATCAATTGTCAACCCACCTTTACTGCGAGTACGAGATCTCTCGTTTTCCCTCGCCTCTTCATTCCATCGCCGCTCGATCTCATCTAGTCCTCAGGCCGGCTGGGCGACGGACGAATCTCTCTCGAGTAAAGCCATCCCAGGCTCCTGCCATCCACGGTGGCCGTGTCGGAGGTGGGACCCGCTGTGTGTATTTCAAGCTTTCCCTTATAATTGACAAGTGTTTCGAGAATCATCCCTTGCATAAGCTACACAGTTCCGACGCATAGAATTCAACGAGTAAAGACAGTCAATAGTAGCAACTGAAGCACGCCAAAAAAACATCTTCAGGCACTTCTAGCACACCTCCTGAAGTAGGAATTACAGTAGCAAACCTCCCAACAGAAACAACCACGGCATAGCACATGCAGCAATATCGACAGTAGAAACAGTGTGTATGTATATATACATGTATGTAAAGTACTTGCGTACTTTCACACAACAGTCGCAACTAGAGTCTGTTCACTTTAAGCTGAGCACTAGCTAACAGTTATGATATAAAAACACTGTATTTTACTGGGGGTAATAGATGTTAGGCTCCAGGAGATGTGCAACGTCTGCAATGGATTTTAGTTTCATGGAAATTTTCATGTGATCTTTGATGGGTTCCTACTATAAACACAACAGTTTTTTTAAATACGCCAATGGACATACGCGAATGCTGTCGTAGTTGAAAAAGACGACATGAAAAACAGACAGAAAAAATAAAAACCAACTAATATGAGGTGTGTGAAAAAGGTACAAATTGGATGAATGACGACGACAACACAAATAACGAGAGACACGAATGTATGTGAACACAGACAAAAACCCAACACAGACAAAAACGGGCGAAAAAATTTACGCAGTGCTCACCTTATCATGAACAGTCTAGTTAATAAAGTTTAGTGTCAATGTTAGTACTCCACAACTGTGCAAAAGCTGAAATTCTATATTAGGTAACATCATCATTCACAGAAGTTTATTTAGTATTCAGTAAGTTTTCTTATTTCCAGCTAGGCAATTTTTAAATGCCGATTTTTAAGGGTGGATAGCTCCCTTATAAGTTACTGTACGACATTGCTCGTGAGATGATTTATATCCTTTTTTTTATTTTATTTTTTTTTTTTTTGGATAAGGAATACCCTTACAGCGTTTGCACGTGTCATTCAGGAACATCCTATACCAAATAAAAATTTTACGGAATTTTTGTGTAACCTACCAGCTGTCATTGAATCGTATCTTTATACATTCTTAAGGGGTATAGATAGGTGAGAAGTTGAGCGAACAACTGGAATACTCAATCGTTGATAAAATCTAAACTACTTATCGTAATTCGATGAGATTTTTTGCCGATTAGATATTCTATTAGCGGACGTTTATTTGTGTATCACTGGGCGGTAGTATGCTATACTTTCGAGTAAAAAATTAAAAACTGTATTTTTGCAGGTGGTTTGGAGGTCCCAACAGCATTAAGAAGCGCTGAAAGTATTAATTTTTTATGTTATTTAGATTCCGATATTTTGGTCAAATACGATTATAAATTTTGATATTCAGAGTCTCACTACTCCCTAAATATAAAGTTTAGGCGAAAAATGCAGAGTGTAATTTCTGCTTGTTTTTTCGTAAGGAATCACCTGACGGAGTTTGTCGGTGTTGTTCAGTAACATCCTGTATATATGGGGTCCGCGGTGGTCGAGTGGTCAAACCTCTCGCATCCCACCAAGGCTATCCGGGCTCGATTTCCTGCGGTGTCGGTCCCCCTATTTTCGCATGTGGGAATCGTGTGCCGGACGATGCCGTTGGTCGGCGGGTTTTCTCGAGAAGCTTCCGTTTTTCCCACCACTTCATTCCGGCACCGCTCCATACTCACCTCATGTCACCCCTCGCCAGCACTTAAGACCTAGATGTTAAGCGCTATATATGTATGTATGTATGTATATATATATATATATATATATATATATATATATATATATATATATATGTGTGTGTGTGTGTGTGTGTGTGTGTGTGTAACAGGGTGTTAACAAAAACACCGGCAAACTCCGGCAGATTATTCCTTGTGAAAAATAAAGCAGAAAACATGCAAAGAACTTTGTACGTAATCGTGATATTAAAGAAGTAATTCGCATTTGAAAATCAAATTTTAAAACTTTGATTTCCCCATAAACCGAACAGTGATCAACGTAAACTGACAAAACTCAGGATATTACATCAATACAATAAGGCCGACGAACCAACACTAAACGCTAGTTGATACCTTCTACCTTTGCGATAATAAAAGGGGTTGCCTCCCTTAAATTGCTGACAACTTTTTTATCGTCAGGATAATCGAACATTTAAGAGTGAATTATTGGGAAATGTGAACTAAGTAATAAAAAAGGTCCTCTTGTAGCGACTGTTTAGGACGCATAGTTTTCGTGCAAAACGCACGTCAAGTATTGGCGTGATGAAACACAGCCTAGCGTGTAGGCAACACTGCGTACACGAGTGTCTGGTTTATTCCGCAGCACCGCACAGACAATGGTGGACATTCACTGTAAATATCACGTACCGTAACATAAATAGGTCACAAAACCATAACCACCACTTTGTTACTAGCTTAAGTGGTGTTTTTTTTTTTTTTTAGAAAAAAAAATGATAAGTGTTCAAGGGCAACAACGTGAGTATTTATTATATTCGTTAAACTGCTCAAGAAAGCTCTAACGTTACACAAAGCATTTTCATGTCTATGTCAGCACAAACGGTAGTCTACAGTAATGGAGATGGGTGGGACCGTCTCTTCCCGAATATGTATAAAGATTTACGTTAAAATGTGTTGTTTGTTAATATGTGCTGTTAATTCTTCCAGTATTAAACACATACACTATTAACATAAATTGTTTCAAGGTGGAGTTTTAGCATTAAATGTCACTGAAAGTTAACGAGTGTTCATATTACATGACAGAAATATTTGATGTAATAAACCGTTACGGCGTCTAAAATAACACAGTTCTGCACTGCTTGTGCAACACTGACGTGGCATTTGTTTTCCCATGCTTGAATGGTAACTGACATTTACGAAATCTGCATTAAAGACCAGACAGGTACAACTCTAGGTTTGAGGGATAGGGTAGGTAAATAAAAGGTGTTTGACGTATCACTATTAACAAGAAATCACGTAACTGATATGTGAGTCTAATGTAGGAGTATTTTGGAACCTAGCATTTACTCTACAAGTTTACAGCAGAGCTGCTTCGGTACCGATAAATCCAAAGCGTCCACTCCTTTTGAAGTGGAAGAGCTAAAATTCCAAGTTTTTTCTTCTCTCATTGCATGTTGCACAATTTTCAACACAACTTTCTGGTATAGAAAAACGTGCCTATGAAAGTCACAGTCGCTAGTACTCTACAAATTTAAATGACTTGATGACTTTTTGTTAATCTATTCCTGACGTCAATTTTAACCAAAATTTCATTACGTATATGCACAATACCAACAAGTAAACCATATCCTTCATCATACGACCACATATGTTTGAGTCACTTACTAGTTTGTGGTTCGTAGGTTTTTATTCATCTTAAAAGTAAGTTACACTTAAACAATAAAAATTACGACAGTTAGAGTTTTCTTTGACGAAGTGTTCTGTAAATTGCATTTTTAATTTCTTACACCTGCAATAATGTTATTTTTCCTTCTCAATGTAGTATTAGTATTAGTAACGGCAATATCTGACAGTGAATTAAAACAATATTGGCTCCTCTACACTTTACAGTAGTGCCAGAATTACATAAACTGTTTAAATGTCTGACTTCGTGCATAGTACCCAAGATGTTTCTATTTCACTTGCACATGTATCTTTTTTTTTTTTTTTTAAACACAAGAAAACAAATTCAGCCAGCAACAAAGTATTGGTTACGGTTTCGTGACCTATTTAAGCTACGGTACGTGATATTTACAGTGAATGTCCACCTTTGTCTGTGCGGTACTGCGGAATAAACCGGACACTCGAGTATGTAGCGTTGCCTACACGCTAGGCTGTGTTTCATCATGTTAAAACTTGAAGTGCAATTAACACGAAAACTATGCGTCCTAGACAGTCGCTACAAGAGGACCTTTTTTGTATCTATGTTCACATTTCCCAATGATTCACTCTTAAATGTTGGAATATTCTGACTATAAAAAAGTTCTCAGCAATTTAAGGGAGGCCACCCCTTTTATTTTCGTAAGGGTAGAAGGTATCAACTAGTATTTACAGTTGGTTTGTCGGCCATATTGTCTTGAAGTAATCCTGAGTTTTGTCTGTTTACGTCGGTCACTGTTTGGTTTATGGGGAAATCAAAGTTTTAAATTTTGATCTTCAAAGGCGAATTACTCATTTAATATCACGATTACCTACAAAGTGTCTTGCATGTTTCCTGCTTTATTTTTCACAAGGATCACCTGCCGGAGTTTGTCGGTGTTTTTTGTGAACATCCTGTATATGTGTGTGCGCGTGTGCGTGTGTGTGAGTGTGTGTGTAAAGCAAGGGGCAAGGGTCCAAGTACAGAGTTTTGTGGTACACCACATAAAATATCCCCGACTTGGACTTTTAGTACAAATATATTGCTTTGGGTGGTACAAATAAAAGTAAGCAGTTGCTCAAAACCTATTAAATAAAAGCAACTGCTCGGTTTCATATAAATGAAAACATCTTTGCTCAACCTTCTCGTGAGTAACTGCTTGATGACCTTGAACGCAGAGCAACTGCTCACGGTTTGGTATAAATAAAGCAATGCAACTGCTCACCCTAGCGAGCAACTGCTTGCGTTTTTGTGAGACACCTCGTTAGATGTCTCAACTTTACTCAAGTGTGGTTCAGAGAAGCGCAATGGCCAAACATGTGGGGGTAGTTACGGGACGAAAAAATAAACATGTCCTAAACGTAGATATTCAGACGTTCACAGGGAATCGAGCCCGGATCGCCTTGGTGGGAAGCGAGAGGTCTGACACAATAATAAAAAATTTTAGTACTTAAATAAAAATGCTTAAATTTAAATAAAAATTTTAAAAATTGTGATTAACTTTGCTCTTATGTATTTTTTTATCTCTCACACAAGCATTCATTGTGCTTGACAGCTGCAGTGGAAATTTGGAAGTATTCTTTCATGACAAATCATCACCATTTCCACCTGCACTATCTTCTTTTGATGGTCCTTTAAAATCCTGCTGTAAGTCAAATCTGTTATCATGTATTATTGACACTAGTGAAACTTCTGAACATGTAGTCAATGAAGACTAACATGTTTGGAGCCATTGTTATTTATTGAGGTGTACTTTATTCATTCACTTCCAGCATATTGAGGAATTCTGGTGTTTGTAGAATAATAACAAGTTATGCTGTCAATGCTCTATTATACTTAGCGATGCGTGATATGCGATTGCACCATAGTTAATTACACCGTAACAGAACCCAACGACCCCAGCGCAGACAGCGTACAACAAATGCTTTACAAAGAAGCGAATAATTTTCAAACGGTGTTTTGGTCAGGTTAAACAGATATTTTCTATTCTACAAAGTAAGATACGTTTAGCTACAGAGAGAGTGCCTTCAGTGATGGTTTGTTGTATAATGCTCCATAATACTGCGAAACATCTTTAGGAAGAAGACTAAAAATTCTTGAACCACAGAATGTTGTTGAATATGAGGCAGGTGGTGCAGAAGACACAGAAGTAATGGGTAAAACCAACATCTTCTGCAACTCCAACTTCAAAGCCAGGATCTCCTACACGTCTTAAGAATAGTTTCATCTACGGCACACTTGGCAAAGCAATTTTCCTGTCCGAGAGATATTGTCCTCTGGTGGCCGAGTAATGCAACTGCTTGGAGAGATAATTCTTTCCTAGCAACATGGTTGATGTGCCCAGGAACGTAATCCTTTGTCGCAAAATGGTGCATCCTTCCCCAGGAGTGTCTTCTTTGTGGCAGAATTGTTCATCAGTCCAGGATGACCAAGCATTTGAAACTGAGTTTTCCTTGCAACAGCCACTAACTGTTTGTGACAGTTATCCACACTGCACTGTCCTTCTGTTTGCCCTATTTCTAGCCAAATATTAGGTAATCCCAGGGTTAACTTAATTTGCAATCCTTATCGGCCAGATCATGCAAACCAACTCACAAGTCATTTCATCTCAATTCAGGCAGACAGCATGTGAATTTGTCAGGTCACCTTCACTGATAAACATTAAAAAATTACAGCAGTTACAACCAGAGGAGACAAGAAGTATGCCAAAAGGATTCTACCACCAACAATATTAGCCCATGTCATAACCTTTTAAAATCTGCAGGCAAATTTTCTTGTAGTGGTACTGTAGGGGCGAAAACAGCATTGTACCAAGAGGTAAACTAGTGTAAACTTTTTTTTTGGAAAAAATTAGAATTCCCCCCCCCCCATCACCTTTGAACAATATCACACCAGAGTTTAATACAATAGCTACAAAATTAAGAAAACCAAATTCAGTGGAATTTATGAAATAGCTTTGATCCCACATTTTTTTAAAATATGTCGTTTCAACATGCCGAGTGTTCCGCCTCGTGTACCTGTCAGGTGTAAAATGTTGTGCACGACATTGTACATTTATACCAAACCGTGAGTTTTAAGGACGACACTAAAACCAACTCACATATAAAAACTGAAAAAAAAAAAAAAAAATTCACAGCAAATAACGATGTTGCAGGCTACAAGTTCACCTATATTAAGCTACAAAATAAAATATTTTCATATATTAAAAAAACCGTACAGGTTTAAAATGGAAGGTTATCAAGCAGTTACTCACGAGAAGGTTGAGCAAAGACGTTTTTATTTATATGAAACCGAGCAGTTGCTTTTATTTAATAGACAGACCATATTGAGTGTCACGAAAGCTGAGGGATGTAGCTATGCAACTCACCTGTAGTCTTTACACAACAGAACCAATTTTATAAACGTGCAATATTGACCATATGCACTCAGTGATTACCCACTTCAGATTATATATACTGGTGACACAGATTTTGTAATACTTTTGAGTAATTTTTATCACATATTGGAAGTAAACTCTTCGGCAGATATTTGGATTACTTTTAAAGCAGGAAAAACAATATAATGATTAACCTCAATATCATTGCACTGAATCAGACAGCACTTCTACTTTCCATTCAAAAGGAAAATGTATTGTATTAGTTTTAAAGTAAAGGATGCAGTCACCATTCCTCATGGAAGAATTTTAACTTTAACGAGTCATTACGCAAAAACCGAGAGGGATAAAAAAAATTAATAACAGCAAAGTTAATCACATTTTGTGTCTAAAAAAAAAATATCTGGTACAAACATAAAAATAAAAACACGGTGATGAAAATTGCTGTAGACCGTGCCATGCTCTCTAGTTTGTACTTTTTTTTTTTTAGCGATATTAATATTTTACGTCTAAACGAGAGCAGATATCAAAAATATGTCTAGTAGTTTTGTTTAAAATCATCTTTCAAGGAGATAGAGCTGCGTGCAGTATTTTGATTTTGCATTGAGCTACAGCGACAATTCGTCTCGAAACATCGTCAGTTATTTCATGAAAGGTGTGTAGAATGGTTCAGTACATTTGCCTAATTCAATTAAATGTATTTTTGAAAGTGAAACAGCCATTTTAAAATGTAATAGTCCACGTTTTAAGCGATCCCCTACTCGATATTAACATTTCGGTTTAAGATTACATTCATATTGCAATACGCCTGAGAAATCACACTCCCGAGAGAACAAAACGAAGACGCAGAAATTGTTTGGTGACGTCCTTTCTAATAATAGAGTTACAAACGTTTGATAATAATTTCAAGTACTTGCATACAGCTGCCAGCGTTTTTAAGTTAATGAAATGTGTAAGCACTGACGCAGCTTCACTGTCAATTAGCGAAGTCATCGAGTTTTCCGCAATAATAGTTTGTTTAGTGTTTTACGACTTACGTTTGCGCACGTGCAGGACTCAGTGTGTTTCGAAATGTCACGACTTCACTTAAAATTAATGTCGTAGTTGCAAGAAATTGTTCTAATCCAACACAAAGGATGAAGCGTAATTGAAAATCAGATATTTTGGTCAACGTTCAGCATCGAGATCTTTTTAATGTAATTTTTTTTAAATCAAAGAGTTAATGCGGACATCCTGTATTTATCTAAGACTGGTAAAGTGCACTCGTCCACTTGTAAACACAGACTGCAGTCTACCTACACTCATATCTCAGGACCCACTACGTTGACTCATCTCATGCCATCTACCGTGCGTTACTAGATTTACGCTCCCCAACCTCTGTGTTGAACTACGCCTATACGACATGTTAGCCGGTGTTAGCATTATTATTTGCCTCTCTACAGGCACAGAGTTTGACTCCCAGCTCAGGAAAATATGTTTATCCTGATTACAAATTTCAGTATAAAACTTTATACCTTGTTTCATTAAACAGTGTATAATCTTCCACAACGCTCTGACCGTTTTTATATTCCAACTAGCAGTCCCCCGCGGCTTTGCTCGCGAGTATTATTCGTAACTGATAATATTTACTTTAATTGAAAAACCTCTTTGTACACAAGATTGGTACTTCAGTCATCAAGTGTTAGAATGTCCAAGAGGCTAGTTGAACTAATTCTGCAGAAGGATAAGTAGCTATAGCTGTCCACGCGAAAAGCAGTCTTAAGTTTGTCCCTGCCACTAACAGCGACTTCGTCTGGACCTTATTTATAAAACTACCAATTTGACGTTGTGGGGTAGTTACAGACATCTAAGGTAAGTGGTTAGTCGAATGAGAAACATCTGTTTACCCTGTGCACAACCATTGGTGACGGTGCCCTCTATTATATATAAATTGTTAAAATATTCACTTTAACTTTATTGACATTACAAAGTTTCAGAGGGTAAAGGTTTCGCGGAAACGTATTTGGTGCCCCAAACCTGAGATTAGTGAGATGATATATCGTCGGTTTACTGCCAAAAGTGACAATGTCAAAAAGAGATAAAATTATAAAAATGCTAGGAATATGAATATGTTGTTCACGAACAATTGCCCAAGTTTAAAGTCTATTCGTCGTTCCGTACTGTTGTGTCACAGTATAGTAACATACTACATTTTTGTAAATATCTACAATTTAATACTGTTTTTAAACGAAATAGCATTTATGACTCAATCACTTTTGGCAGTATACCGACGATATGTCAGCTGATATTGTAGAGGAACCTTAATTGGAAAGCGAACTGCAATTTTACCCCTTTTAAAGACTACATGTAAATTGCACTAATTCGATCTGCCTTGTAGTTTTTGTGTGTCAGAATTGAACGTTTGCACGCAGCTTTTAACGGAATTCGAGCCCAGAACCCCCCGGAATTTAGACCTGAGTAACAAACAACTGCGTCACGTAACGTCGAAATAATTCATGAAAATAAAATTTATTGAAAAAAATATATAAAATATCTGTGTCCTGGGCTCATAGAGGTTGTACAACACCACGTCTCGATAGGTTACTGTAGTGAAACTCCAGTATAAGTTGTTTCTCGCTGCTCGTTCCTGCTTTTAGAATCGTCTGCCTTGATTATTGACCAACTAAGTTTTATTCTTAATAATTACGTTTCTTACAAATAAAAAAAATACATACATATTATTTTTAATATTTACGTAAGCATCACTCTGACGCGAACAACGCCTCAATATCGCTACTGGTTAGATAGATATCGTGGGTTTATGGAAAACAAATTTTGTGTTTTTTCACCCTTTTGGGTGTCGAATTTCGAAATATTTTAAATTTACATCTTAGACATTTGTATAAGTATCCAACTGAAGTGTAAATCACATCGCTATCCCGTTCAGTTGAATTAAAATCGATCATTCACTAAAAAAACACATATCACCCCTGCACAGTATTGAGAAATCAAATTTCGAAACATCTGAAAACTGTTTTGCGGTAATTTCTGTAATCATCATCCTGAAGCAAAAATTAATTTTATATCTCGACGGGTTCGATAGATATCGAGGATTTATCTAAAACACGTTCAAGGTCTTTTCGCCACTTAAGAGAGTAAATTTCTAAAAACCCTTGAATCACGTTTTAGAATACTTTATTGGTATCTCGTGGACGTAAAAAGCACAACATTAGCCCTCTGGATTCAAGATATATCGACGATTAATTGAAAACACTTTTCACCACTTTTCACCGCTTTTCACGTCCTTAGGTGGCGAATTTCGAAAATTCCTGAAATTACTTTTTAGGTATTTGAGTAAGCATCATTCCTAAACAAAAATCACGTCTCTATATAAAAAACTATAGGATCGATATATATCGAATGTGAGTCGAAAACTCATATTACCTCATTTTTAACCAGTTTAGGGCCGAATTCGGAAAATATATTTTAAATGATACTTGTGATACTTACAAAAGCACCAATTTAAGGCAAAGAGTACTTCGATATCTCGATTGATTCGATAGATATGGAAGGATAATCGAAAACACATTTCACTTATTTTCACCCCTTTAAATAAAGAATTTCGAAACGATTTTGAGTCCTGTCATAGTCATTTGTAAAAGTAACCAATTAAAGTAAAAATCACGTCGACAGCCAATTGTGTTTCAAAGATAAAGACGATTCATTAAAAACACATTTTGCCCCTTTTTACTGCCTGGGGGTCGAATTTCAAAAAAACCTAAAACTACTTTTTGGGTATTTACGTAAGCAATATTTTGAAGTGAATATCAACGCTCTATCCCGAAGGGTTCGATAGATATCAATAGTTGATTGGAAACACATTTAAGGTCTTTTCAGCCCCTTAAAATTTGAACTTCGAAAAATCCTTAAATTGGCTAATGTGCATTTTTACGAGTGTCCTATTAAAGTAAAAATCACGATGATAGGCCGTCGGGTTCGAGCTCTATCGACGTTGCTTCGGAAACACATTTCACCCCTTTTCACCCCCTTAGAGGTCGAATTTCGAAAAATCCCTTCTTAGTGCTCGCCTACGACCTGAAGGGAACCCCCACAAAAAATTTCACGATTCTAGGTCCAGTGGTTTGGACTGCAGTTTGATATGTCAGTCAGTCAGTCAATCAGTCAGTTTTCATTTTTATATATATAGATATAATAGCCATCCAAACTATAAGTTCTCGTTCAAACGTTTGACGGAGGCGTTATTTGACCAAGGTTTCCCATATCAAATGGATTCTGATGCTCTGTCCTCCCACAAAGTTTGTAATATCATGCAGGTTACAAGGTGTATTTACTTGCGCTTCTTAATTTGTTCCTATTGTATGTAAAGTAAAAAAAAAAAAAAATATAATCTGAGTCTTACTTTTTGTTGAAAGACACAAATAATATTAACGTAACTCGAGAAAATTAGTCGTTTACAAGAGGAGGAAAATTCATGTCATATTTCCAGGAAGCGATGCAAAACTACGTAAAGAGACTTTGCGTTGTTTGAGGTGTGGAAATGTTAACATAATTAATTTTTTTTTTTTGCGAAATTACTTTACAGCCTTGGCTTCCGATCCAGAGTGTCGTCTCCTGCAACCTACCAGGTGGGGTTGAAGCTAGGAAACCAAGACTGTCGTGATAATGGCTGTGAAAGCATACACACTTCCACGAAATAACTTTAGATGAAAACATATTTACGTAGCTCATGGCATTGTACCTTAGGCCTCGGCCAGACTGGTGAAAGGACGATTCTTGAGCGAAAATCGCTGAGTGAGTTGCGAGCGATGTACTGGTCGAACTGTTCGCGGGAAAAGCGTGGTTTTCACGCTCGTATGTCAGCGAATAAATTCAGTCATCATGGCGGTGTTGAGAAGAGTGGAGAGCTTTGGACGGCATTTGAACAACTATGGACTTCAGCGCCGATGGAGGGTGAATTATGCGTCTGTATGCAATGGGGCCAGAATGAAAGGGCGGGGAAACGGGAGATCCCCGAGAAAATCCGCCGACCAGCGACATCGTCCGGCACGATTTCCGTGTTAGAAAATCCGATGTGACGCCGCCGGGGATCGAACTCGGGTCGCTTTTATGGGAGGTTTTGTGGTCTTGGCCACTAGAACGCCGCTGCCCCGGCGATGTTGAGGTGTCATCTTTTGCTGCTCGATGAAGACGTCGACGAGTATATTTCATTTATATAGAAGCAATTTGATGTTCATCATGTTAACAGAGTAAGACAATGATAATAGAGAACGTCACCATTCATATCATCAACGGGAAAAAAATACCCAGCCAAATTTTTTTGACTACGTTATGATGTCAGAAGGGACATTTGGTTTCGTTTTGCAAGAGATCGGAGACGAATCAAAATAAAATAATTAAATTTCCGACAGGGTCTTAAATACACAAAAACTGACTCGTGATTTTCACACATTATATGGTTATTCGAGTATGTTAACGTATTGCAAGTAGTTGGCATTTAAACCTACAGTTATGAGCCATGTTTTGTAAACGTTGCACATTAGTAATGCATTATATTGTGGTGTGATTTTGGTATCCAATCTTCGTGAGATGTTAGCTGTGAGCAGGTTCGCTGTTGTGCGTAGGCTATCATAGTTTTTTCCTGGAAACTCACACGTGGTTTCAATTCGTTACTTGAAGTGCTGTTTAACTGGTGCTGGAGAGATTCCTGTTACGCCTTCTGTATCTGAAAGTGCATGACTTAAAATTCGCTAAACTGCTCATTAAATGAAGAAGTGGCAGTTTCTCACAAAAAAAAAAAAACACAAATATCTCCAAACAAAGATTGTGTTAATACAATGCGCATGCTTTCTTCACAATATAGTCAGAAGAAACGATAGCGATGTGAAGTTCGCCGCCTACCTGCGCGTTAGAGGATCAGAAATAACGGAGACGTAGAGACGACCTTGAAGCGCGCATAAAATTTTATTGGTGGAAAGTCTGTAGCTAAGTTCTGTGCACGTTTCTGTCCGAGCTTTGCGTACATCCGGTTAGTACATTTTGAAGTACGGCAGTCTGAAAAGGTTATTTTTAGCTATATTGTAGGGCTTAGGAACAGTGTTTTTAAATGTGCATGGTGACTTATGTACGAGTCCTGTTCGCAAAGTGTTTCACCAAAAGAAATCATTATTTAAGGCAACAAACTCTGCCGTTCATGACTGCATTTCAAGCACCGCTCAAGTCCGTATTGTTTCCGGAATAGATTTTTCGTTTGTGCATTCATTTTTTCAATTACCGTAGCTAATTTTTTTATATCAGTAGGCCTAATTCGCTAGTGTACTTGAAAGCTGACTTTCTTTTTGAAATATCAAAATTTTATGTATTGCCTACAGGCTTCATATTATTCTGATATGAATGATAAGATATGCATTGTAAGATAATTGTAATGTATTTGTTTTAAGTAAGATTATTTTGCTGTATGAATAATACTTTTTTTTAAATATTCACTCATTTCACTTTAGTGCAACTCATATTTTCTTAAATCTACAAGTGTCTTAAATTTGCTAGTGAAAAATCAATTTTATAGAAAAGAGTATTAACATCTTGCAGGATCATCATTTCAATACAACATTTGTTACTGCTTTCTCAGGAAAAGTGTGATGCTGCTCCGTGAAGTATCATTAAACCAATTATTCTGTCAATGTAAACTCGGGACACTTCTTTATGCAATTCAACCATACCGTTGAATTATGTAAATTGCATTATTAACAGCAAACAATTTAACAATATCAACATTAGAAGAATTTCATAATACTCGTATATAGGACGTACTTTCACCTCAAAAAAGTTCAGCTGATAACATTGTATTAACACTGAACATTGTGCGTTAATAACTGAACTGTAACTTTTCGCCATTCTCTATAAGTAGTGAAACAATTCGTAAAAGCTTGTGTTGCCACAACATAACACGGCGCTGATCACTAGCTCCTCGGACGCCGTGTTTAACACGAGCAAACACAGCTTTGAACGACAAACAATCAGAAATCAAAATCATTTGGCCCTGAACGATGACGTGCAACATTGCTCTATCGTGCGCGATCGCCTAGCGCCAGTGTGTCAGTCCTCATAAACAATAGGTAACTGGTCTGAATGTATTTTTCATCGTTGAGAGATCGCTGACGATCGCTTTATCGCTCTATCGTTCACCAGCCTGGCCGAGGCATCAAATTGAATTGATTTTTTGCTTTATTTGCTTGTACCAACACCAGTTCAACTGTGAATTTAACCTGAAATTAAAACACAGAGTTATTTGCTATAAGTGACATCGGATGCAATGACAGCGAATTAAATTGTTTTGCTTAAAAATTTAAGCAAAAACACATTTTGCTATCTAAATAGATTAAGATAACAAACCACGCAATGGCCAGAGTTCAAATACCAGTATAAAGATCACAACGTGTCTGGTGCATTCACTTTTGAATAGTGAAGTGGTATGCACGATGGCACAGTACATGTTGCTTGAATGCGAAACTCTGATAAGAAATGTTCCTATGCGTCGATGAACACCTACGCTTAAATGACATTGAGAGAGGTCAGATAACGTATTTTAGAGTGGTCCATTTTTGCCAACCTACCCGTTGCTACTTGTTCTCAGGTCTATCTTTTCTGCGATAAGTCCTATTGCTGAGTGTTAAAAGTTAGACGTCATTGGTTACAAGCCAATGTGCTAACTTTACCATCCTCTCTCTACTGTTAGACATAATTCCATTTTTTCCCCGCGCCGCTGGCATTGCGTCTTACACTAGTGCGGAGTGTAAATGCAGGGAATTCGTCGGCAGGCCGCCAAGGTTATAAGACGGACTGCAGCGTTGCTTGGTCATACCAGTGCTACTGTAGCGTGAGCGCCGCGTCCTTCAACAGCCAGCAAGTGCGCTGGTAAACACCGTCATTACCTGCTCCTACCTGGAGCGCGGCTGGACGGCAGGCAACCCGCTAGTTTCCTGACAACAATCTAAGGATTACGTTATTTATAAGTAAGTTTAATTTTATTTGTTACTAACTACTGCCTGCGACTTCGTTTGCGTGGTTTTCAATTTCATGTTCTATCCATCTTGTGTGTACACGAATAAATCAGAAGGTTAAAGTAATTCGTAACTACATTTTCCAAAAGATAAATAAATAAATAAAAATAAAAATAACCATTTTCGATCAAATGTTTACGTCACTTTCAATTTATGTAAGTAATTATGTTAACATCGATAATAATATTAAAGGAGATAATTAAAATAATTTTTTTTCCTTACTAAAAACATTTTCTGAAACAAAAGAAAAAGTGAAAATTCTAAATGTTACAAAATTATGTTACGGACTAGAATCATTTTCATTTTGCCTCAAGCCCCATTCTGCCCCTCATCTTCTGTTTCCTCGTTATGAAAATTTACTTGTCAAAAACCTTGACGGCGGGCACAACTCATCACAGTTCCCTCGCAATCGCATGAATGGTATAGAACACATATCCACATTACAAATGGACCTTCAGTATAATTATAATTATATATATATGTATGTGTATATATATATATATATATATATATACATATATATATACATATATATATATATATATATATATAGAGAGAGAGAATACAATTATCATTCCTATCCGTCAATTTATTGCGAAGCAGTCTCGCAGCCTTGTAGTCCGAGAATTTCTGGAACTAGAGTCAAATATCTGGTAGAGCTCAGGTTTCAAAATGTATAATATGAACGAAAGCTTGATGATGGTAACTATGACATCACCAATAATGTTTAGTTCTCACACTACGCATACGCGTTTTTTTAACTTAAAAGTAAATATATAGGTGCCAAGGTCGACACAGCACCGTTATAGTCGCTAGCCTCCCTACCGAGCCGAGCCGGGTTCGATTCCCGGCGGGGTCGACCCGGATTTTCGCATGGGAGAACCGTGCCGGAAGGTGCAGTTGGTCGGATGTATTTTCTCGGGGACCTTCCGTTTTCATTCCTAATCTGCTGTAAGTCCACTACACTCACCCTTCATCGGCTGTCTCCGAATACGTTCACTAAGTAAGTATTATATTGCTGTGGAAGTTTAAAATTTTAAACGGTAAGGTTGGGATCATTTTGTGAAAATAAAAGTAGGGATGAAATATACTTTCCTGAGTAGAACAGGACAAACACTCGCTGTGTAAACATATATAATCTGCGACGTGGAGGTGGGTTTCAGTAAAAGAATTATAATTTTCGTTAGGCACCTCACAGACCTGTCGAAATAAGGGTAACGTGGTGGGGAGGGGGGTGTTGTCTCACAGGGTACACCAGGCCCTGTTCAGAACACACATTTGTGAGTGAACAGCAGAAATTGAGGCTCACAGAATACTACGTGTACCGGCCCGTGAAATTTGTCGTTGGCCCTGGCTGTCCATAGGAAGACCGAAACTGAAAAGCCCTGCATGACCAGTTGTACCTTTCAGTTATAAACGCTATGATAAATGTATATGTACATATTAGGTGCAGTTTCTTGTTTGAGTTACTGCGCGAGCCCGAGTCACAGGTAGCCGGTTCCGTCATCTAGTTAGTAAATCAGCGAAACGGTTGGAAGGGCAACCGCTGAACGTTACCTTTCAGATACTAAAGTAAAGTTATTTACGTATTGTTGAGATATTTGCGAAAGTAAACTTCATAATTAAATGTGCGAGAATTGAGTGTATAGTACATTGGCAGAAAGAGAATGCATTAATTCCTAGAATGGCAATATAATACTTGCAAGTACTTAATATCAAGCTGATTCAAATATATCCACGGCTCATTTTGTTTTCTTTAAGTATCTGCAAGGTGTCCATACATTTACGTATTTCATTAAAACTTACGAAGGTACAAAACATGTACCATGTGTACAGTATGAATTTGTTATGAATAGGCATACCTCCCAATACGTAGTCATTTTTCATGCCTGACAAGTGAAATTTTACATTTAAAAATTGGAATGATCCAGAATAATGATATAAATAGTAATAATAATCCTTATAAAATAATAATAACCAAGTAAAATGTATTTCATATTGTTGACGATTTTCATTCTATTTTTCGCTTATAAGTAACTACAATATGCACGCGAAATCGGTGTTTATTAGATTTTTGCACCTATATACATACTGCGAAAGATCATCTTTAGGGTTTATTTTTCTCTAGTCAAGTAACAAGACAAGACAACATCTGAATTCAAGGCCATTTTACATCTTAATTCAAGGCCGTTTTAAAAAAGCTCGCGTGACGTAGACATTCAGTCTGTTCACATGTCAAAATAAATGATAAAAAATTATTAATTACCTCACATGTTTTAGAAAAAAAGAATAAAATGAATGCGAGCAATGTAGGCATGCTCGTTAACACTTAAATGTTATAAATACTGGAGAAAATAGTAACTATGGCAGCAGAAATGACTGTTTAAAAGAAGTATGTGTAGTGCTACTCAAATAAAAACATGACACTATGATGAAATTTAATTTTCTTAAAATGTGTTACAGCAAACTCGCGCATTTTTAAATTGCCCATACGTTACAGAATCATATAGGGGTTAGTTATGTTACCTGGTGTGTTAAGTTAAGAGGTCTGATTATCCACTATATCATCATTACTATTTGGTGTTCTGTCATTATTTTACCGTCATGTTACAAATGCGACGTCAAAATACTTCGTATTATTTTTTAATTATTGACAGGCCCTTTTGGATTGGGGCCTATTATATACAATGCCAGTGTGAAGATTAAATTCGATACCGTTATAAATAGAGGGATAAAAAATAAACATCCACATTTAAAGTAATATACGTGTATAGGTGTCCAGAAACAACGGCATGACAAGCACACCGCGCGAATCCAGGGATAAATTGGAGACGGAAATGTTCGTAACAAAATGTTCTACGACGACATTTTACGTGCACTATGCGACAACACCGCATGGAGAAAGTCTCCTCTTGCGTTCCATGTTCAGACTGGACTGGGCTGCTTGGTATTTTAACCTGCACCCATAATACGCAAGCAGGTCAGAACAGCAGTTGTATGATTAATAAGATATCTGTGGAGCGCAAAAGGAAATTAACTACAGTGTTATGTTGCCACATTGTGCATATAAATGCCATCGTACAGCATTTTGCACTTACATTTTCGTCTCCATTTAAACCCAGGATAAGCGTAGTGTGCTTATTATGTGATTGTTCTCGGACATCCTGTATACACAAGCCATGTTTTATATGGCTTGTTTTTATGTATGTAAAGTTTCATCACAAAATATGTTTTACTTTCTTTGTTAATGAACACATTTTTAAGAACTATTATATCTCTGGATACTCTTTAAGAAAGCCTGACGATAAATAAAATATAACACGCTCAAAACTAAGAATGAAATTAAGATGACATTGAGTTGCAAATACTGCAATAAACACCATGTCCATACTCGTACATTCAGCCCTTAGTCGGTTGAAACGAAGAGCATATCAATTGGAATAGCGAATGCTAATGCTGTGATTTTATTGTCTGCATGTTTTTTTAAGGAATGCAATGAAATACCGTATAAATAAAAATACTTAATAGCCTATTTGTTAACGCACCCTCATCCTCAATCATCTTCAACAAAAGTCATTGTTTATTGATGCGCATTTTGCAAACGAAAGTAAAAAACTATTGTATTAGGTATAAATAATACTTCAGTGTAACATAGAACAGAGGCCTTTTAATAATCCTTTTATGCATATTATGACGCAGTTTAATTATACATTCTAAAAAAGTTTATTCCTTCTCCTCAAGGGACTCGTGTTAGTTTGCGTGTTTTTGTGTCAGGTAAACATAATGATCGATTTCCAAGCAGAGCGGGCTTATTTTGAACTGTGATCATTATAACTATCACTTACATATGCTGTAGAGATGCGAAAGAAAAATATCGTATGATTTCAAGCGTAATCCTGGACTTAAGCGCGGCTTGTTTCCGAAGGTTAAGAGTTAGTGGGCCTGGCACGTGAGCCGTGATATAACGTGGTACGGAAAGTACTTTTTCTTGTGTAAATAACGAAAAGAAGACACACTTCAAACTGTGTCCCTATGGTTTACAAAATGCCGTCCGCTTATTAAAAACTTGATTCCTAAGCTCCTCAAAATCTCTAAAAAAAATTTTTTACGTATAGCTGAGAAAATATCGATCGTAATAGTAAAACTAAGACATAGAAACCTGCATTGGACATTACCACAAACTTTCCACAAATAAAACAACACGGTCATTGCTTGAAGTCCCATTGAAAAACGGTTTCTACGTGAACACTGCACGCTAGTTTAGCCCTCCGCGCCTAGAGGCGAAGAGGTGTTTGAAGGACGTGTTATGTTCGACTTATCGCCTTCCCCGTTTCCGTGCCTCGTACATAAAGAGAAAGCTATCGTCCACTAACTCTTAATGTCTAAACCATGTTTGACAAAAATGTGAAAACATACTTTCGTGTTGCTGTTACCATTTTTTTTTATTTTCAGACACGTGGCAATCACATATTATATCACATTTATTTGTTAGCAAGTGTTATATTTACATTGTGGATAGTTGTAGTTCATTGACAGTTTATTTGTACTATATCATCGGCATGGATTTCATTGGGGAAAATGAGATTACAGCAAGAGTTACGGCGCAGTGGGAAATTAACAGTGCATACGATTCTGTTATGATCCACTTAGATATGTAGGTAAAATATATACAGACCTTAAGTTTACTTTTTAAAAGTACGTTTGAGAAATACTGAAGGGAAGTGATTTTGGTCAGCGATGTATTCAGTATTGGTGAGGAGTTAAATTAATAAGTAAGGAATTTATGTGTTTGAGGGGGGAGGGGGAGGTTCAGGGAAGTTGAGACTTCCAACGGCATCGTCCGGCACGATTCTGGTTTGACCCCGGTGGGAATACAACCCGGATTGTATCGGTGAGGGGCGGACGTTCTATACGCTGCACCAACCGCGGCCTCTTGTTACAGATTGTGAGTTCTTGCTATACAGACACGAGGTTCCGTCGGTTCACATTTAACTTAAGCTCAGAATCATGATCGCAGAAGTAAACGTCTGCGCTGTCAAAATTCCCATAGTGTAAAAGGTGAGAAGAAAGTGAATGCGGTCTGAGTGAAAAAATGCAGGGGAGTAATAATACTATATACAATGAGTGAAATAAATCTATCCCAAAATGTATAAAAGAGCCATGGAATCTTATAACAGACTACGTCCTACATATAGCTGATTTGAATTTCCTTCTTTTCACCATTTGTTAAATAAAAAATTGACACGTTACTATTAAATGTAGTGTAGTACATGCACTTCATCGCTGTTGAAAACTAACACCTGATGCCACAATTAAATATATTCATTTGTGTTGAATGTCTTTAAGGAGGAGATTTTATCGTTATTACTGTTCATTATTACCTTAAAAGCGGAACAAATATGCAAGTCACAACTTTTCGATCTGAAGACTCCCTTACAACGAAAATGTATAGTTATTTTTGTGTTTGAGTATGAAGCAATTAAGTTTTTCTTTTCAATGCTGATTAATGTGTTTTAGAAAAGGTTTAAATAATAGTTTTCCTGCATATTAATAAAACTAATTCTCTTCCGTGGTCATTGATTAGCTATGATAATGCGTGCTAACAAAGGTAGTGCCGTTCTATTCTGAATTATCTGATAAATATTATCAGTACGTCAGGAATGGTTTATAGGTGGGGTTTTACGCCTCCAAGCTCTAAACGACAAAACTTTTATCAACAACAAAGTATCTTCGGTCCACATCACCAACTAATATTCAAAATTGTTTATTTTTTCTTCATTTCAAGTGGCTTGCCCTTCAGAGCATTATCAAACAGCACACGACACAGCAGTACAGTGAATTAAATAAAAAAAAATCACGCAACTCATGGAGGTTCCTTATAATGGTCGGAGATGTAGACAACGAGCATACAAAGGAACCAGACATGGCACATGGGTTGCGTTAATTTTTGATCACTCTGTATTAATACGAGGGTCATTTTTTTTTTCAACATCCGATCGGCTGTAATAAAAAAATCGGGAATGAATTAGGAAAATATTTTAACGTCAAAAGAAACTTACATCTTTACACTATTGTTCCACATAATCACCGTGAAGATTGAGGCATTTGTCGTACCGATGCACCAGCTTGCCTATACCCTCTGCAAAGAATGACGCCTCCTGCCCATTCAGCCACGTTTTAACAGTGTCCTGCAGTTCATCATGGATGTTGAAGCGTCATCCTCCAAGCCACTTTTTCAACGTGGGGAAAATGTGGAAGTCACTGGGTGCCAAATCCGGACTGTAAGGAGGGTATCGGAAAGCTGGTGCATCGGTACGACAAATGCCTCAATCTGCACGGTGATTATGAGGAAAAATAGTGTATAAAGATGTACGTATCTTTTGATGTTAATATAATTTACTAATTCATTCCCGTTTTTTTTATTACAGCCGATCGGAGGTTGAAAAAATATATCCCTCGTAGCATTAGCCAAAAATCAGGTTTCGGAATTCCACGTTCATACTTTGCTATGAAAAAGTGAACCAATTCAGACTCACGCAAGATATGCAAGTTTCGTTGATTTTATTTTCCAAAATTAAGTTTTATCTTTACCGAGGATACATTTAAAAAACAAGTTACGTGCATGTAGTCTCTCCAACGGGTGCAATGAGACCAACAGATAAAACAAAAGCCTTTGTAAATATGAAGCTGCCATACTTTTTTCTTTTACAATAGCGTATAATTCCCATGAATGTGGTATAAGTCTCCCTCGTTTATGGACGCTAATCGTGTATATTAGCCGCGATTGGTACAGCGACCAGGGCACACGGTATCCTCCAAGGCTATTCACGTTCGATAACCGGTGGAATCGACCCGAATTTTTGCATGTGGATCGTGCCTGAAGATTCCGCTGGTCGATGGTTTAGTCAGAGATCTCTAATTTACTCCCGGGCGCTTTGGAGACTATATGAATTTGTTTGGCTAGACACACGTTTTTTTAGACATATAATTGCTAACACATTTTTTCTCACTATACCGTACATAGTCCATTCTTCTAAAAAAAAAATCGAACGTATCACATTTTAACAGCCAAACATTAAATAACTTTGCAAATTCATTACAACTTTATGAACTTTATAAACGAATCACAGATTTTTCCACCACTGACATCACCACTATTATTTTCTTTCATGTAAATCGTCACTCTTCTCTTTATAAGGATTTGACATGTCGCAAAGCCGATAGCTAGAAAGAGAATTAAATTTTTGGATAGCTGTAACACGGGCTCGTAGAAATCATTTTAGACTTCGCATGATAATTTTATTCAGAACAATAACCACTGATGACACAACCAGCTCTAAGAAAAAAAAAAGAACACGAATAAGTGGACAAATATAAATAAATATATATATATAAACAAAACACGGTTTGCATTTCGGTTAGTATTACACTGTAAAATCCAGCAGAACTGAAAATAACAATGTAAAGGTAAACTGTTAAATAGTATTTCTTTGGCAGGAAATTCAGACGTGGGTCGAGGATGATAAATGCGGCAAAAAAAATGCATGTAGCAACCACCAGTTCCAGTCTTATATTTTGATTAAAGTTTATGTACTTTTTTGTACACACACTTTTGCTCTCGGTGAACCTATTCGAAGTTGTCCGATTTAACTGGTTGATATTTTCGTGCAGAGTAGAGTGCACTTTGTTACCAGTTTAACTCTGCTGGCGAAGTTTGTTTTGATAGAATAATCAAATAATTTAGTTAAAGTAGTTGTCTGAAACTAACAAACTCTGTTAATAAAGTAATTTTAGTTTCTAAAGCCTAACTTCTTAAACAGTAGCTTAATATTTTATAATTAACACAGTGTTTATTTAAACAGCAATTTTTCGTGACTAGTGACACTTTATAACAGTAAATGGGAAAGATGTTCAGAATCAAAGTTAGAATTCAGCAATTAAGTTTGCTGAAATTTTCAGAGGAAAATCTGTAAATCTTCGAAGGATCTGAATGGATTTCGGGTAGAAGCGTGGTGAGAAACGATAGTGGCAGACAAACAAATACTTAATCTCAGAAATTATTATTTCTAAAGGAACAAAGATCACATTATACATGGGAATATCTAGAAAGAGTAATAGGAGTTTAATGACTTGGTACAAACTTTTTCTTCCCGTTTCAACGGCACATACACTGTTTTCTGCCCCTGAAAAAGTTTTATGATATATTTTAAGTGATGTCGTAATAAATTAAGTGTACTAACCTATACTTGAAAAATTCTTTTATTGAAATGTATAATATTATGTTTCAGGGATGGCTTTCATATTAAATTCATCCTATTTGGAGGCAGTTATAATGGCAGCGGCAAGTTTACTGTTGCTACGCTGGTGGATTTCATCTGTGTATAGCTACTGGGATACCAAAGGTGTGCCTAATCCAAGGCCGCTGCCATTATTTGGAAATGTCAAAGACATTGTCCTCAGGCGTGAGTACACGGGAAAAGTCTTTAAAAGGTTATACGATGACCTCATTGGCCACAAGTTTGGAGGCATATATCTTTTATTCCAGCCTGTGCTGCTTGTCAGAGATCCAGAGCTCATAAAGACGTTAATCGTGAAGGACTTTGATCATTTCCATGACAGAGGTTTCAAAGTCGACGAGAATGCCAATCCGCTAAGTGCCCATCTGATCAGTCTGGCGGGATTGAGATGGAAGCATCTTCGGGCAAAGCTAACTCCTACCTTCACATCTGGCAAGATGAAGATCATGTTCGACATACTGGCAGAGTGTGCTGACGAGATGACACTCAACCTCAAGAGTATTTCTGAAAACCAGGGATCTACTGACATTAGAGAGGTAGTCTCTCAGTATACCACAGATGTTATTGGGTCTACTGCTTTTGGACTGCACATTAACTCCATAAACAACCCTGAGTCCAAATTCAGGAAACTAGGTCAGAAAGTTTTCTCTCCGTCCTTGAGAATGTACATCAGGATATTTATAATGATGTGCCTACCTTCGTGGATGCAAATTTTGCTACATATTTTCAAAGACAGAGAAACAGAAAAGTTTTTCTTGGACCTAGTACGAAAAACAGTAAAATACCGCGAAGAAAACAATGTTATTAGGAATGATTTTTTGCAGTTACTTATCCAATTAAAGAACAAAAAACCATTTGAAAACAGTCAGCTGACCAATTTGATGGATTCCAAGGAATTCGAAGACAGTTCTAATACGAAAGCTAATCAGACAACTGAATTTGGTAAGTGATAAGCTGTTTATGAAATATTCTTCCATCAGTTTTGATAACCTTTAAGTGTTCTATAATGTTATGTTGTTCAGATGACTGTCGATATATAAAAATTATAATTTATTATAGCCCAAAAATTTATCTCAATCATATTAATTAACGATTCCATAGAATAAACAATTTGAATTTAAGTTGGTTAGTACTTAAAAAAAATCTTGTTATTTTATTATTATTATATTGGTGGCATACGATGATATCAAAAACATTTAAAGTCTGGTACATATAATCCTACCCAGAACTCACAGAAAATCTAATGGCTGCCCAGTGCTTTGTGTTCTTCATGGCTGGGTATGAGACGTCTTCAACCACGATGAGCTTCTGTTTGTACGAACTTGCAACGAACCCTGACATACAAGAAAGGCTGCGGCAGGAAGTGGATGAAGTCCTCGAATGCCATGGAGGGAAACTGGTATTCGAGGCACTACAGGATATGAAGTTTATGGATGCTGTTGTCAACGGTAAGCACGGACATTTTCTGTATGAGTTGTTCTTGTTTAGATCACACGTACGACATTTTTTTTTAATTTATGCAGTACATAGTTTAACCCAAATTTAATTTGCCTTCTTCCTGTTGTCACTTGTTTTGCAGAAACACTGCGAAAATATCCACCAATATCAATGCTAGAAAGAGAATGTACGAAAGCTTACACCATTCCTGGCACAAACGTTCTCTTGAAGGAAGGTATTAAAATAAAGATTCCAGTGTATGGCATTCACCACGACCCTAAATACTACCCAAACCCAAGCAAATTTGATCCAGAAAGATTTTCCGAAGGAAACCGAAGAAAAATTCCGCAGTTCGCTTACCTGCCTTTTGGGGAAGGACCAAGAATGTGTATAGGTAAGAAGTGTACCAGTATGTCTTATTCTTGAACGAAAATGTCTGTTTTAAAAGCTTTTATTCGATGCGTGAAATTATGTAGGTTAAGCAGTGATAATAATTAAACAAGTACTTACTAAATGTTTATTTATGAAATATTTGCGTACAAAATTGTAATAAAATTGTTGTATAAGACATTCATTATAACTATGGGTAACGAACAAAATATATTTCATTTTAAAGAGCAGCGTTTTGTCTTGTGGTATTTTCGCGCCTCGATCTCCGTCGGCTAGACATTGCACATATACGCCACGTCATTTCAAGACCTTACATTTCTTAATAGTAATGGCCAGTCACATACAACAAAGTTAATGAGGATGTATGTCCTCTTCACACTAGAACCTTCACATTTAGTGCACCTGTCACGTGGCCCTATTCCACAGAAATACAAGTTAGACAAGTCACAAGCAAATAGAAATTAAAGTGATAAGTAAGGCACTTCTGTTATAGATAGGGAAAGGAATAATTCGCTAGTTCAATGACCGACGCGATAGAATCCACTGTCCTATACATGCTCTAGCCCGTCCACTCGTTCATTGTCTATTGTTCCAGTGAGTAGCAGCTAATTGGCAAATGGCTAAGGCTTGTGTATATATAGGACGATGGATTCTAACACGCATGTCGTTGAACTCGCAAAATATTCCTTTCCCTTATTATATATCATATAATTATAATTCTTGTCAGCTACTCTAACGATTGTGATAAGAAGCAAATTCATAACAGCTGAGGCAGAAAAAAATGGGGGCCGTGGGCGTCCGACCACTCGCCTTCCACTAAGGTGATCCGGGTTCGATTCTCGGTCGGATCGGGTCCCGGATTTTCGCGTGTGGTGATAGTGCCGGACGATGCCGCTGGTCGGCGGGTTTTCTCGGGTATCTCCCATTTTCCGCGCCATTTCATTCTGGCGTTGCTCCTTACTGACCTCATGTCACCCCTCACCAGCGCTGAAGACCTCGATGTTAAGCGCTGGCCAAAATCTCTCACTCACTCACGGAAAAAAAAGTCTTTCAAGAACTCGACGACGTAAATTCAGTATTTATTTCATTATTTACTACTAACTTATCTTCACATACTGTTAATTGACATTGCATTATTTCACACAGATCTTAAGCTCAAACAGGAGGACTTCAGGATAATTTTTACTTTTTGTTACATTACACAGTGTTCGATATACATACACGTATTATTTTGCATGTGTATGCTGATTATACAGTAAGGGGGTTAAGACAAGGAAATTTTCTCTTAAATATACCAAACGCACACTTAATCAGTGTTATATATTTACGGACTTCTGAATTTTTATCCTCCGCTTCATTAACGAAATTAGTAGACCTACACACTGATGGAATTAGCCAAGTTTTCGTTGAATAGTCATATAACCATGTCTAATTCCGCCTTTAAAAAAAGTCTACAGCGTCCATAGTTTTTGGCACAAATTATTGCGCCCAGCCCTGACATCGTGCACACTTCTCAGGCCAGTTTGCATAAATTTTCAGAAAATCTTATTTGCTTACGTTTCATCTTGCAGGTAATAGGGTTATTTTTTTGGCTACCAATGTAATTTAGTGCGTTTTCTTTTGGAGAATCAACGTCATTCAATATTTAATCAGCATATTCAGTACCAAAAACTCATGTTCCAAACAGAATATCTGTTTAACTACGTTAAATTAATATTACCGGTAACCTTTTTTTCTAGCTTGATTGATGATTAGTGAAATCTTGTATTGTACTGAAAGACATTTTTATATAACTATTTAACCCTATTTTAAATACAATGTTCCTTCTACGTAACCTTCGCCGATTTTTCGGAATCAGCTGATGACCATATTTCGTTCGCAAAAACTTACAAATATCAATTTGTCAAAACACTGACAATGCTCAACACTTTTTCCATAAAATTTTACATTTCACATGCTAACCTAACGAGTAAGGTTTCTTTTATGAAAGGAACACTTGTGATGATGCAACCATCTACTACTCTGAAATTACTCACTGGTCGCTTTTCGTTTGTTCTGTGTCACTGCCCTTAGGAAATAGGAACATAAAATCTCAACTAGAAGCTACTTTTCGATAATTTTTCTTGTCATTTGTCAAAGTTGTCACTCTGAGAAATGGGATCCTAGTCGCTAATTTACTGCACAGACAAGAACCATTTTGGCTGTCGCGGTTCAGCGTGATGACTTGCATTGAGAAGGGAGCTTCACTCTGGAATCCCTTCATCATGCGGACTTCCAAACTATATTACAGCGACCTCAAACCCCATTGACCCGTCACAAGGAAGAACACGTCCAAACTAGTCGCCAAGAACTCCTAAATTGCAACTAAATTCCAACTGACCGGAGTGCTTCAGCAGCCAACTATTCAGAATTGTAACCAATTAGGTAACGTACTTTCTAGGCACAAATTTTGTATGAGGTCGAACCTGTTACGCGTCGGTAGGCAATCATTTCCGGCCTTTACCCCTTTGTACGGCAGAAGCCAATCATCATCACTGCGACGTATACTTGCAACTTGTTCGTTGGCTATTGCTCCAGTGAGTGATCAGAAATGCATCTGACAAGATACTAGCGTTAAAGTATGTGTTTTCATTCAAGTTGGCTATTGGTTCAGGTCCTCCTAAACGTCGAACATCACCTCAAATGACTCTCAAAATTTTCGAGTCTCTTTTGATGTCACACATTATAGTTCCATTTTCTGAAAATTAATAAGTCAATAGAATGTGTGGTAGTATAAGCTTAGTTTATAACAGCTATATGAATATTATCACTGTTATGAAATCGCGTGAAACTGAAATCGACAGCGTATGTATTATACATAAATATTCAATTGTATTGTAACGTGGGCCCCCTTGGTGTCTTCGTTGAAAGGCTAGGTTTTGACCTAAACAGAAAATTTAGAATTCATTTTTTTTTATATCTTCTTTGAAATAAGTAATGGATTAATAACTTATTTTACTTAGCATAGACATGCATGATGAAAATAATTGGTTGGCGAATAAATTTACCAAATATTTAATAACATATGAATACCTTAAAATTAGAGAACAATTTAGGGCCAAGGGCATCTCTAAAAACGCCAAAGACTTACTTCACTTCAAAATGAAAATATTGCAGAACGATTTTGTTTCCCGCTCTATTCGAAAATTACTGTCTTTTCCTTCCTGATCAATTAAGTTGTGCTTGGTGAAAATAAACTCTTCGTATTGAAGTTAGTATTAACATTTGTGCTTTGCCTGCATTGATTTCATACGATTTGATAGAATGTGTTCTGGGTCGGGTCAGATTCTATAATATCTTGCAGCTAAATATATTACTGTGCCTGTAATAGAACGTCTCAATTCGCCGCTTACCTGGAGCTGATTTCCAACAATAAAACGACATGATAACCACTTTAAGTTCATCTGAAATGGAGAGTCCCCCTGGAACTGGAAATCCACCAGCCATGTAAAATACCAAAATGAAAATCTGATCAACGGACAATGTATAAAACCGTGCACTTTACATAGGTATTAATTAAAGTGTATTTTGTACTTCAAAATTAGCACGCAGAACTATATGCGGATCAGTTTTTACTTTTTTAGATCTATTAATATATCCAAACTAATTTTTGTTTATATCCGAACACGCTGTTAGTATCTTTAATAAGTATTTAATTTAATTTAATCCTAAACAATGTGCTGAAAGTTTAACACAAATTCTGAAGAATTATACGTTTATATACATGTGTAAATTCAAGAAAACCATATATTCGTCATTATTACACAACCAGTATTTTGTTAATGTTACCGAAATACCGCAATTTAAAATGTGTAAATATATGTGTTTTACAGTACCTAATCTATAGTCGCAATGATGACAAGCGACAAACTTATACTGTTTTCTGTGAGGAGAAGAATTTTGTTTTAACGTCTTCGGTTTTTAAAGCACTTGTTTTCCTGCT
This sequence comes from Medauroidea extradentata, assembly GCA_003012365.1. Classification (NCBI taxonomy): domain Eukaryota; kingdom Metazoa; phylum Arthropoda; class Insecta; order Phasmatodea; family Phasmatidae; genus Medauroidea; species Medauroidea extradentata. The sequence goes on from PNEQ01112840.1 coordinate 43,104, forward strand.
AGGATTTTAAATACTTTAGAGTTAGTTTTTTAATGGCGATAAAAACTGCTTTCTGAGCGTATAATATAATTAAGATTGATTTTTCTTGTTAGCTTAAAAAAACGTTTTTCATAGGAACGTGGGATATTAAGAAGTTGAATGTCTGTGTTCGTATACAGGATGTTTGAGATAAAATGTTTTAATGTACCTTGTCTTGTTTCAGGCATGCGATTTGGATTGATGCAGGTGAAAGTTGGCCTAGCTACTCTTCTGTCAAAATACAAGTTCAGCGTTTGCCACAAGACGCAAATTCCGTTGGTCATGGACGCTGTCACGCTAGTCACGTCTCCAAAGGGCGGAGTTTGGCTGCAAATAATGAACAGGACAACAAATTATCATCCCTAAGCTACGTTATAAAATTATTTTCTCAAGCTGACTTTATTAAACTATTTGATTGATCTAAACAGTTTCTTCACAGCGTAAGATTACTTATTGCATTTTCAATATAAGTACAGTGATTAAAATCAAGATTAAAATTGGTTATACTCAACTTTCTTTTTACTGAAACTGTTAAACCTTCCATATGCTTTTCATAAATCTGTGAATACGTATCCTCATGCTGCCTGCCTTGGCTTCTCTTCAGGTTACGAAAATTACAAAACTTGCAAAGTAAAATATTATTGTATGTTATTCACTAAATGGCTTATTATGAATAACTACGAAAATATTTTTACAGGACCATGGAACTGGGTACAGTACTTAACGCTTATACGTTTTTGTATTTTTCTCAAACAAATAACGAAAAAAAAAATGCGTATAGTTGTTTAACGTATTATACCAATTTGCAGGAGTTATCAGAGCAAGCAGTGCAAGGTATGTATAGAAAGTACATTTCATTGTTTACTAATACATTGTTATCTTTTCGTGGTTACGGTGAAGATATATTTTTGTTACTTAGAAAATTCTTGTCTGTATCAGACCTGTAACTACAAAAAATACCGTGAAATTCTCAAATTTTCATTGCCTACGGAGGACTTTTTAATATATTACAACATACCATGTTTAGTTAGTAATTAAAAACGAAGGACAATCATTACTTGAGCGTAATAATACGGGGCTAACTGAAGATAAGTACTTTACTGCACATTATTATCCCGTGTACGCTGAAATAAATGTATTGTCGTAGCAACTCGCATTCTGTTAAAATACGCATAGCAATCAGATTTGGTTGTTGAGGCTGTTTGAATTGTTCCTGGGCCAATCACCTCTATAAAAGAAACAATCCGTTCTGATTTCTTAAGTAGGAGCAAAATTATCTGTTGTAGGAGGAACGATCCAAATAGTACTAGCAACAAAATCTTATTACCGTCCATATTTTAATAGATATTTCCTACCACAATCTAGCACAGTTGTTATCTTTGTTCGCAATGTACCTGTACTGTTAAAAGCATTAATATGATTATTGATAACTTATTACCCCCTATCCCCTCGATTAAATTAAACATTATACGGGAATGTTGCGTATTTAATTAAAGGCAGAATCTATGTTTATACTGTTACTCTAAGGAGTTGTTGATAGAGACGGGAAAAGAAAACAAGGTGTAAAAAAATAAGGAATAGAAAGGAATTTAAAAAAAGTAAGCTAAGTAAACAAGACATAAAAGCATAATTTTTTATTTAATTTGCAACGATTCTGGCGGCGTATACGGGACAGAAGATATTGTGGAAGCATAAACTTAAAAAAAAAATATATATATATATATATCCGAACTAGTTTCTCTTACTGCAGTTATTACCAGACATGTTGATCAGTTTGGTCAACAAACAAGCCATTGACGAAACACATAACGGGATTACTGAATTTTAGTTCGAAATGTTTGATGATATCAAAGAATCGTTTAAGGTGGGCAAAGAGCGACTCGAACATTTCGTAGTACTGAACCAGGTAGCTTTAACACCAGGCAGCGATAAATTAAGAACTCGAATACCTATCAACTGTATTGGAAGTAAATATTACCAATTTCTTTTGAATCTAACCGCATCAGTGCAGCCAGATACTATTTCTTAATCGTATGTGCCCAACTCCTAACAACTATATGTCGAGCAAAACAAATTCCTTGGTAGAGTACAGCAACTAGGAGAAAATACTTCATTTCATCGCTGCTATACGTGAACTGACATTATCATGCGAGTTCAACTGTGAAAACCAGGGATGCGGACAGTTAGTCGAAAACCAATGTATGAGAGCACAATGATGAACCTACTAATGTATGTTGCATAGCAACACTCCTGAAAAAGACTCTATATTTAGTGTTCACTACGTCGTTGATGTGTGTAAAAATTCATCCACGTAGCGCGCTTTGCACGATGATGACAAATTTATTGTTTGTATCAAGATGAACGATAAAATTAAACAAATTTGAGATTGATACGGGTAGTCCTGTAATTATGATGAGTAAATCTGATTTTGTAAACCTTAATCTAGTCTTGAAGCTTATCTAAACTAATATTAATTTTCGTACATACGTTACTGACAAGTTCCTTTCACTAGGAGTTGTAGAAATCCCAGTTGAATGCAAAGGTATCAGATCTGTAGAACCAACATTCATCGTTGACATACCGTCAAACACAGTATAAGGGAGGAATTGGCTTCGCCATCTAAACATTAATATCAATATTATCAACATTGACCCTCAAATTAAAGAGATAGATACGTTAAAAAATGAGAGTATTACAAAGTACTCTGACTTTTTTGAGATCAAAATAGAAGTCTTAAGAAATAAAGTGTGATCTCTATTGATAAAATTACCTGTTAGACCAGTATATCTGACGGCAAGACGAAGTCCATGCTCTCTGAAAGAGAAAGTGGAAAAAAAGAGTTCAATAATTTTGAAGTACAGGGTGTCATTTCAAAAACCAACATCCACGTAATTGGGACGTATATTAATGAATAGAGACAGGAAATTTCGCGGGAAGTTTTTTGCATCACTTTGTTTCAGTGCCTTACGTGTTCACCTGCATCTCTGCTTTGTGGTCAGTGATTAAATGCCGTAACACACAGCGTCTGTAGGTTAAACCCGCAAATCACAGCCGTGATGTGTCACAGTTATCCATGTACTGATTGACACAGTCAAATGATTACAACTCTGCATAAAAACACTGCCAATAGCCATGAAGTTGAGCTACAGGTGTGCACGTAAGACACTGAAACAATGTGGAGCAAAACTCTTTTCACCAAAAATTCCCGTCCCTATTAATGAACCACCTTGCCTTCGGCATAAAAACTGCACCAAATGAGTTTCAACTAGTTATTGCTTAGGTTCTGTCTGATTTAGAAGAAACATGTTCGTATTTCGATGATGACATTATTCAAGATTCTTCTCTGTTCGAATGTGGAGAGCGTTTAGTTATGTGCCTTAATCAAATTAGAGAATTACATTTACGCAACATGAATTTCGGTAAATGCTAATTTTTCAAACAATAAATTAGGTATTAGCTCTGAAAATTTAAGAAACACCCTGAAAAGGTAAAGGCATTAGTGGATTCACCTCGTCCAGAGGATGCAGAAGACGTGCGCAGATTTATAGAACTTGCCACATATTATTTTAAGTTCATAATAAATGCAGCAACATTATTGCAGCCAATGATATAATTCTCCGTAAGTATGCATAATTCAATTGGGATACTGAATGTGAAGAATAATTTACCAGAATTATAATGTATATAGCGAGTGACAGAATGTTAATACATTTTGACCCATAACTACCTCTAATACCGGTAACAGATGCCAGTCATGTAGGTATATCAGGAGATTTGTCTCTCATTGCCAATGGGAAAAAATTCCCCACAGCATTTATGTCGTGATCACTGAGGCAACGAGGATATTCTCAACTGGATAGAGAAGCGATGGCTGTTGATTGGTCCTTACACAAGTTTTTTCATTATACATACGGTAGAAAGTTAATTCTAATAGTGGACAACAGGGCATTATGAACCATATTTCACCCCAGCAAGAATCTTCCTGCTACTGCCGTATCACGCCTACTTCGCAATACTACATTTTTGAGTAATTTCAAGTACGGGATATAACATATTAAGTCTGGATCACATAATAATGCAAATTATCTTTCGAGAGCTCCATTACCCTAATGATGTAGTTACTCATAAATCTGTTGTAGAAGAAACCAATCGTGATGAGTTGCTCCTATGATGTCAAAAAAAATCCTTTATTTGGTAAAGAACGATACCCAGAAAACAGCCTCCACAATGGAGTTATTTGCAAGGTATCAGGAGTTATAGACCTTATTCCTAAATCCTTACAACGAAAGGTGCTAATCGAATCGCATGAAATGCATACTTATATCATCAAAATTAAGGCACTAGCAAGACGTTTTTACTACTGGAAAATTAATGATTCTGATGTTGAAAACTTAGTTAAATGCTGCAAATCAAGTTTATATGTGAAACTTAAACCGGAATCTAATTGGCAAAGTGTTAACATGGGTTATGTAGGATCCTACAATGGGAAATACTTCCTAAATCTTGTTGATGCCAAATCAAAATGGCCAGAGATGCTATGACTGGCTCAGCACCAACAACAAATTCAACTGTAAAATTGCTGTAAGAAATATTTTCTCGGAATGGGTTACCAGAGATTCTCGTGAGTGACTTTACCACAATATTTACGTCTGAAATCAATTTTGTTGTTGCCTATGTATACGCCAGCGATTAAAGTCCCTCGTCATCTAGCTACTAATAGTTTAGCATAACGCTATGTGCAAACTTTCAAACAAAAACTTGAAGTCATGGATAGTGAGCATGTTTCATAACAGGGGAAACTGCATTCCATTATATTCAGACACACATCGAGACCACTTTCCGCAGGGTTTAATCCAGGTGAATTATTTTTGAGACGCAACATTCGAACTAATCTAGATTTATTAGTTGTTAAAAGGTTGGGAAGTTGAACTATCTCGTGTAGCTAGACAGAGGATTTATCGTCGTGTTTGACTTACATTTATCACCCAACCATCTCCCAGCTGAAACAATGATTACTTCTTTCAAAGAGAAATACGCAAGTAAAACGTACATGTACGGCAGCGAAAAACGCAATTTAATTTATCGGTTGAAATTAATAACAGATAATGGTGGCAAAAGTATGTTTAAGGGTGCTGCAAAATACTTAAAGAAATTTCATTTTCAATATTTTTAAACTTTCATCGTGCAAATCATTAGTAATAACTTGTTTTATAACAAAATCATTTTAAAGCTTGCTCGTGAGCTAAGCGCCGTGATGGAGTTCACAAAGTTAACTATATCCTGCAGAGCTTCGTAAACAATAAAAATGTACATGCTCTATAAAATGAATACATAAATATAGCTTGCTGTTACAAACATTGATAGACTTATGTCTTGTTCTCAGTGGTCAAATTTACTTATGCCTATATAATATTTGTAATTGTATTTTCAAAGTGATGAAAAAAAACTCTTCTCAAAATACACCAACCAATATAGTTTTAATACAATTTAAAATATCTCTGTCAAATTTGACACAGCATAAAATTATATTTTGTAGTAACAGATGGCTAGGGACAGGAAAATTTCGTGAGTTCAATGACCTGCATGTTAGAATCAATTATCCTATGCATACTCAAGTCCCGACCATTTGTTCGTTAGCTGCTGCTCAGTGGAACAGCAGACAAGGAACGAATAAACGAGGCCCGAGTATGCGTAGTATAACGGGGTTCTACCCTCCAGGTCATTGAATTCGCAAATTTTTCCTGTCCCTAAAGATGGCATCCATCATTTTCAGTCAGAACTGACTGGTGTTAGAAACACGAGAATTTAATACTAGAGAATTTGTTGGGTTTGGGAAGTTCGATAGTAAACATGAATCTTGTTGATTTGGCCACACGTAAGTTCAACTGACTCGCACTGGGCACTGGGTAGGTCTTCGGATCTAATAGGACAGACTGCAAGTGACGTATGTGAATCATGTGAAATTGTGGGAACGTGTTTAAGGAAAATAAGACATTTACAATAAAATACCGTGTAAATGAACAAAAAATAATAACTTTTTTCTTGGCCATATTAGATGACAATGTAAGCACTTCCTCGTCGTTCAATTCTTCTCAGTCAGTAATAACGAGGGATCGTCGTTAATACAGTCACTTCCGTGGTCATTATTTGGCTGCATGTGACGCCGATGCTGTACGCCGACGAGCTGCGGAGTGCGACATGCGTGTTGTCCACCCGCGAGTTAACCGTTAGGCTGCCACGGCGCACCAGAGAAGAACGGCTCTAGCTTCACGACGAAATGTTAAGTGACGCTGCACGTTTCCGGTCACCTCCCCCTCTTCTTGTTCTCCAGGGCATGTTACTTGTTGCGTTAGTAGGACGCAGTCCAGTGAACCTCCAGTTGTTTACTTTCCACAGTCGAGAGCCGTCTGCCCGTGCGTGCAGCTCTGTACTTGTCTTCTATACCAAAGATTACCTAACTCTATACGACGCCAGCGATTTGACCAACTAACATAGAGGTTGGTAACAATTTTCGTATCTTCACTAAGGTTTTTATATATTACTAGCAGTCCCCCGCGGCTTTGCTCGCGAGTATTATTCGTAACTGATAATATTTACTTTAATTTAAAAACCTCTTTGTACACAAGATTGGTACTTCAGTCCTCAAGTGTTAGAATGTCAAAGCGGCTAGTTGAACTAATTCTGCAGCAGGATAAGTAGCTAAAGCTGTCCACGCGGAAAGCGGTCTTAAGTTTGTCCCTGCCACTAACAGCGACTTCGCCTGGGCCTTATTTATAGCCCTGCCAATTTGAGGTTGTGGGGTAATTACAGACACCTAAGCTAAGAGGTTAATCGAATGAAAAACGTCTGTTTACTCTGTGCACAACCATTGGTGACGGTGCCCTCAATTATATATTGTCAAAATATTCAATTTAACTTTATTGACATTACAAAGTTTCAGAGGGTAAAGGTTTCGCGGAAACGTATTTGGTGCCCCAAGCCTGAGATTAGTGAGATGATATATCGTCGGTTTACTGCCAAAAGTGACAAAGTCAAAATGAGATAAAATTATAAAAATACTAGAATTATGTATATGTTGTTCACAAACAATTGCCCAAGTTTTAAGTCTATTCGTCATTTCTTACTGTTGTGTCACAGTATAGTAACATACCAAATTTTTGTTAACATCTACAATTTAATACTGTTTTTAAACGAAATCGCATTTATGACTTAATCACTTTTGGCAGTATACCGACGATATGTCAGCTGATATTGTAGAGGAACCTAAGTGGAAAGCGAACTGCAATTTCACCCCTTTTTAAAGACTACATGTAAATTGCACTAATTCGATCTGCCTTGTAGTTTTTGTGTGTCAGAATTGAACGTTCGCACTTAGCTTTTAACGGAATTCGAGCCCAGAACTTGCTGGAATTTAGACCTGAGTAACAAACAACTGCGTGACGTAAAGTCGAAATAATTCATGAAAATAAAATTTTATTAAAACAAAATAAATAAAATATCTGTGTCCTGGGCTCATAGAGGTTGCACAACAACTCGTCTCGATAGGTTACTGTAGAGTGAAACTCCTAGGTTGTTCCTCGCTGCTCGTTCCTGCTTTTATGATCGTCTGCCTTGATTATTGACCAACTAAGTTTTAGTCTTAATACTCCCGTTTCTTATAAAGAAAAAAAGTACATAAATATTTTTTTAAATATTTACGTAAGCATCACTCTGACGCGAACAACGCCTCAATATCGCTACTGGTTAGATAGATATCGTGGGTTGATGGAAAACAAATTTTGTGATTTTTCACCCTTTTGAATGTCGAATTTCGAAATATTTTAAATTTACATCTTAGACATTTGTATAAGTATCCAACTGAAGTGTAAATCACATCGCTAGCCCATTCAGTCAAATCAAAATCGATCATTGACTAAAAAAACACATATCACCCCTGCACAGTATTGAGAAATCGAATTTCGAAAAATTTGAAAACCGTTTTGCAATAATTTCTGTAATCATCATTCTGAAGCAAAAATTAATTGTATATCTCGACGGGTTCGATAGCTATCGAGGATTTATCTAAAACACGTTCAAGGTCTTTTCAACACTTAAAAGAGTAAATTTCGAAAAACCCTTGAATCACGTTTTAGAATACTTTATTGGTATCTCGTGGACGTAAAAAATACAACATTAGCTTGCTGGGTTCAAGATATATCGACGATTAATTGAAAACACTTTTCACCACTTTTCGCCCCTTTTCACGTCCTTAGGTGGTGAATTTCGAAAATTCCTGAAATTACTTTTTAGGTATTTGAGTAAGCATCAATCCTAAACAAAAATCACGTCGCTATATAAAAAACTATGGGATCGATATGTATAGAATGTGAGTCGAAAACTCATTTTACCCCTTCTTTAACCACTTTAGGGCCGAATTCAGAAAATATATTTTAAATGGTATTTTGGCTATTTACAAAAGCATCAATTTAAAGCAAAGAGCACTTCGATATCTCGATTGATTCGATAGATATGGAAGGATAATCGAAAACACATTTCACGTTTTTCACCCTTTTAAATAAAGAATTTCGAAACATCTTTGAGTCCTGTCATAGACATTTGTAAAAGTAACCAATTAAAGTTAAAACGACGATAGCTAATTGTGTTTCAAAGATATAGGCGATTCATTAAAAACACATTTTGCCCCTTTTTACTGCCTGGGGGTCGAATTTCAAAAAAACCTAAAATTACTTTTTGGGTATTTACGTAGGCAATATTTTGAAGTGAATAACAACTCTCTATCCCGAAGGGTTCGATAGATATCGATAGTTGATTGGAAACACATTTAAGGTCTTTTCAGCCCCTTAAACGTTGAACTTCAAAAAATCCTTAAATTGGCTAATATGCATTTTTACGAGTGTCCTATTAAAGTAAAAATCACGGTGATTGGCCGTCGGGTTCGAGCTCTATCGACGTTTCTTCGGAAACACATTTCACCCCTTTTCACCCCCTTAGAGGTCGAATTTCGAAAAATCCCTTCTTATTGCTCGCCTACGACCTGAAGGGAACCCCCACAAAAAATTTCACGATTCTAGGTCCAGAGGTTTGGGCTGCAGTTTGATATGTCAGTCAGTCAGTCAATCAGTCAGCTTTCATTTATATATATAGAGATGTGGTAGCCTAGTTCTTTTAAGTCTTTTTATACGGAATTTTCCTTCAAAATACCTTCACAATCAATTGAACTGACAGCATAGACATAATTTCTTGCTTGACTTCTTTACATCTTATATACGTTATAAGTACTGCACTTATCGTCTTTATAAAGAGAACTCTCTGGACAACAACAATGAACAATTTATGTTAGAACAGCCACATATATAAGCAACATAATTCATTACTTTGAAATATTTTTCACCAACAAAAATTTCCCATTCACACAATGGCATGTTATAAGAAATGAGTAGGTAATATTATGAACTATTTTAACAGACCGTCAGTCTGATTATTAACAATACGAAACAAGATAAATAAAATTTTATTCGAACTCATAAGAACATTTCTATTAACACTTTTACTTTCACTTTAATATCCAAATACTGACAACAGTTCACCTTGCAGATGAATTGTATTAACAACTGTCCCGAGAATTTATTCAAGTCGCTTGTTACCTTATCTCTCTCTTCTGTTTTTGCTACATCCTGATCAGAGCATGGCAATGTCTCTGAAATAATGAATTCAGGTTGTATAAATTGTACCCTCTTTAATGAAACTTGCCTGTAAGCATCATTTGCAGTAGTAGCATTACCCCAAATTCGAAAAACTTGTTTTAGCAACTTGTATTTTCCTAGTGTGTAGCTATTCAGAAGGCAATATTTTTGATCAGGAGAAACGTCTTTAGTTTTCGATATGTTCAGACACAAAATATTTTAGTTATTTTCAGCACTAGGCAAAAAGAGCTGTAACAAATAAGTAGTCCAAGAAACCAAACTGATTAATTTAAATTCTCTCAGAAGTTATCCTAGTCTGATAAAAAATAATAACAGAAGTTGAAATCAAAGACACAATTAATTATATTTTTCGAAATGATGAAACTGTAACACCGTTTTAGTTCATTTTTCAGAAAAGTGGGCATAGTACGGTGAAATGACGTATCAATACTTAATACGAATTGGCGACTTTCTTGGAAATGTCCTGCAAAATACCAAACATTTAAACATGTACCTTTAATTCAATTAATAATGACGTAAGATTATTTTACATTAACTAAGCCGGGGAAAGTGTGATTCATTGGTAATACGATGGAACTGCAGTTGAAAGGACGCGATCTTCCTGATTAAAATGTTCCTTTCCTTTCCAAAATTGTCTTAGGAATTGCTGAGATGGCTTCTCACTGTAGGTCATGGCCGATTATGTCCTGCTATCCTATATCTGAGCTTCTGATTACATCCACAACGGCTTCGTTGTTGACAATATGCAGCTATAAAAAAAGGGTACAAAAAGTTTTACAGTACGAAATTCTCTAAGTTCACTAATTTGGTCGAAGACATATGCATATTACCACGTGGAAGAAACGTTCTACGTCTCTGCATAAAAGGAAAGCAAATAACGAACACTCTCAGACATGACAAGTGTAGGTATTATACGCTAACCGTAAACTAAATAAATAGAACTCACACAATTATTACTAAGAGAAATTAATTTAATAAGAAGATATTCGCGCTCACCACCCTATTACTGGACTCATCGTATTTTGTGTGTAATAGCAGACATGTATACCTTTTATCTAATAAGGTGGAAAATATTTTAGGACTCGGTCGACTAACAGGGTCGTCAGCAGACATCTTCATGATAATCACGTGAGCTTTCTTTGTTACATAGACTCTGGTATGTGTTCATAACAGTTTACTAGCTTACCATGCTTACCATACGAGGGTTTTTCTTTATCAGTAACGAGATAAGAGTAATCTTATTATAAGTTGGAGTAAAGTACAAAGCCAACAATATTGTTTACTCAACTACGCCTATGAGTTGCTTCAATGAAGCAGTACGCCACGACAGGGCGCCAATGTTCATATGATTTTTTTTATCTATTAGCCGAATTTCCACACGTAAATACCGAATAGCTCGTTTGGGATTCCCGTCTATCAATATCTACATGTGGGTATAGCATGAAGATATCTTGCAAGATACAACACTTCTTCTAGCAAAAGCCAGCATGTGAATGACTTTCCGATTTACATAAAAGAACATTTACTGTATGTCTCCCGTATAATCATGCTATGTCTGTTTTGAATGTTCAATCAACAACACGTTCAATAACAATAAAGTTTCCATCCATGAGTCGTCTAGATAGTAACAAATGCTTCCTGGTTAGGGTAACGACAATTGTTTGGACTGAGTCGGCATCCTCAATTCTCTCTAGGCGTGCATCATAGCGAGTTTAGAGTGCAAAAATTGCTATTATTTTGTGTGTTTAAAATTATGAAATGATTTTGTACCTTTTAAAAGTCAATTTACCTAGTGTTATTAACGTTTAAATGACAAAATTATTTTATACAAACAAAATTCTCCTGCAGAATAAAGCACTTCACGGCGCACATCTATGTTGGATGGCCGAGTTGTGAGCTCCTCTGTCTTTAGTACAGAAGCACCAATTCCAAAGAAGTGTAACAGCAGGTTAGATGCGGGTATTGTGTTTCCTTCATGGCGGTGCCAGTTGCCGCGACTCACAAAAAAAAAAAAAAAACAATATTCGAAACTCCATCTTGGAAGTATTAGATCCTCCTAATAGACAGGAGCTGACTTCGAGCGATATCAGGATGTTCATGGAAATGAAGCAACTTTATGGGAGCATGATGTTTTGCAGGTTGAAATATTTTACAGGAAATTAAAAAATACTGATGCAGAAAATAAATAATAGCTTGAATTGTGTAGCCTAGCTGTCAAAAAATTGTTAGCATACGATAACGAATATTCCAAATAATAATTACTTTTATTTCTTTATCTGAACGCTGCATTAAAAGTTTGTTATAGTTTATCTTTGGGTACAAGCTTTCTCTGATTCGAAGCAAAAAGAAGCTGTAAATAAGCAACTGAATTATGCGTTTGACTACTGTATATCCTGACTGACTTCTAAACCAGACAGCATCCTATTTCTGATAAAGTGTATGTCCCGTGCAACGACAATGAGTCACTTTCCTTGTATCTCAAGTCACTATACATGCAGATGCGAAGAAAATATTTACATATGCATAAAATAAATTCCATTTTCCTAACTATTCCCTACAATTTTCATAAATATTGTGATGGAACTGTCGAGAATTAAACTTAAGATGGCTGATACCAGCCCGTGTAACTAGTCTTGGCGATCTAGCCAGTGAGTTTTTGCAAAGCATCATCGTGATATAACAATAAACAAAACGTCTAAATTATAACGGGGCTGGATTCTGCCAACATATTAGACGAGTATTAGATAGGTTTGATTATGTCATAAATGTACAGTTTTATAGTAGATTTTAAAAATTTTAAAATGTATTACATGCTAAAAATTAAACACAACACAACTGCAAAGTTTTCACTTGGAAAACCGGTAATACGTGTATAGTTATGTTAGTTACATTGTTAATCAAGCTAATTTCCTGGCACGTCGTTTAGCTTTTCATACACGTGTTTGAAACTTCGAAACTTGAAACGTGAAAATTGAAATATTCAGGAAATATTAATTTTAAAATTTCTCGTACGACATACCTACGATGTTTTGCGACAAATTATTTAAATAATCGTAATCAATGTTTCACATTTGAAAATAACATTTAATTTTGAAGCATTTAAGTTGAATGTACTGGACTCCGCTTTGAAAATCTGACTCTATAAATAAAATTATTGGACTTAAATTAATTTTGCGTGACGGCTCTTGTTACTTCTTTATTTACCCTATGAGTCTATGGTAAGCTGAAGAGAAAAGACAGTGATGAATGACAGTACATCAGAACACATCGTAACTGCTGTGTACTTGCTGTGGCAGGGAGTGGCTTCGACAAATTTGTTTCATGTATACACGGAAGTAGGGCTTGTTCAGAACTGACAGAACGCTTTTGAAAATAATTATGTTACTCACTCTATCACAGCAGACACAAATTTTACATGTATTTTACCGAGTGCAGCTGTATGGGTAATGCTAATGTTTGAAATAATAAATTTTTTGCACACTTTCCTTAAAAGTGCATATGTATACTAGAGCTAGAAAATTAACGACGAAATTGAACAATTGATTTAAGAGTGTAAAGAACAGACGTAACCGACAAAAATGCTAAACGAGACCGCCTAGAATCTGGTAGAGTAGAACATGCTCATATATACAGTATAACATATTGTGCGAGTTTCCAAATTGTATAAATTAGAAGCTTTGTTCACACCCAGTATTAGAGTGAATTCTGTTTCAAAGTGCATATCGGGATAAAGAACGTCAATTTATTGTCTGATACCTTATTATGATAAACATTCAACACAGTATTAACATCTGGAACATGTTACTCAGATAGAACCATGGGGAAGCTGAATGAAACTCGAAGTTTCATTAGTGTGGCCGAGGAATTTTTGATCGTACACGACATCATGTCACGTGTTTGGTCGGCATACTAAATAACAAGAATAAATGCATGAAGGTCATTCACAAGCAACCATTGCAACGGACGTCACGGCAAGGAGGGACTTGGGGACGTTTCCCCTCCCCTCAATAAAAATTATTCACTAAAAGCGGACGTTCCCCGAGCCCCCTTTTTTTTTCTCAATAAACCATAAAGTCTGATTGGGCAGGTTTCTACCATTTTCCAGGGGGCTTGATATTGATATTTCTAACAATCGTAGTTTATTTTTTAAAAGCAAATGGGCGTAGTTTAAGACTCGCTTGAAAGTTTCGCATGAAAACAGTAATTTCTAACTTGCCCCAGCATAGTTCTTGTGCTAGGGGAAATAAACTCTTGAGTTGCAAATCTACACAATTAATTTAATTTTTCTTTGTGATCCGAATGCTGCATTACCTCGGCAGAAAATACGAATGAACTCGCCATTAGCAGAGGCCAGCGGCACCAGTTTGAGCCAATTACTCATAAGCTGTTAACAATGTGTAGCTATGGTAACTAAGAGAAGACACATGGCTTGCACTTGATTTGCCATACAAAATTGTTTATGTTGTACTTTGTGCGAGTAAGAATTGTGTTTAAGATGGAAGAGAGGACAACAAACAAACGTCACTTATTATGTATTAGGTATCGGGTAGTAGGAAGTTGAAAATCTTTAATAGTTGTGAAGATAATGACAATGTGAGAATCGCTTAGTTGTTACCTGTTCACGAGTTTAAAGGTGAATAATTGTTACATTTATTTACAAATATATCTTTTTTTCTTACTGTAGTTCTGTTGTGCGTCTGTGTGAATGTGTGATTGATTACACGCTGTGTATCTCATTTCCTTCATAGTTTTGCAACCAGCAATTCTTCTAGTATACGCATATACATGTTTGCAACCTATAATATAAAATTAATTTCTCTTCTAAACTCCCTATGCAGAATTCACAAAATAATCATATCATGTAAATATTATTGAATCACGCTCATGTTTTTCATAATTCGCTTCAAGCAAGCCTCGTCCCTGTCGTTTATGTAAAACAATGATAGCAGTATTAGTGTAGACAAGAAAGTTCCAGCTACAGTTGATGTGAAGGGGTTTATAAAAAAAGTTTATTGTACAGTACCACCATGGAGTAATGTTTTCGAGCAAGCATGGTAGTAAATTAACTAATTCTTATTTTTAACATCAAAGGACAATGAATACTAGTGAAAAATGTGTAGCTGCAAATAAACTGTAAAACGTTTTGTAAAATACTATAAATTTGATATAGCTTTGCACTGATCATATTGGTACTTACTTTTTTGGTGTGCCAGGATATACATTTCAGATCCGTATAAAAATTAACTATAGTTCATTCAAATTTTTATTGCTATGAAATCATAAGTGTACAATAAATAGCTAACATGATACTGCAATCATACAGAAAAGAGACGAGAGAATGATACAATAAAAAAGAAAATAGATTATTAGCTTAGGATGTACTAACTTGTTGTGCGAATACTTATATGTACAATTAGACTAATATAAAATTATGATTTATTTTTACTAGTTTTAAAGGATTATCTACTGTAAGAAGGGCATCAAATTTTTACTGACTTACTTATCAAGAAGTTCACATTCTCTTGTCGTACAAAATATTAGTGCGTTACTTATGCGTATTTGTAATAAACTTTTTTCCTACTAAGTGCAGAGCAGTGTAAATATAACATAAAACATTCATGAAAAATAATCACGGAACAACGACAACTGAAATTGTAGATACATTATTAAAAAAGTAACTTAAACTGTGTGCCTCCACTCACCTGATGAAGCAGATGTAGTCTGCGAAACGTTGTGACCGCGCGTCTGCGGAGGAATGTGTTCGTCCTATGTGTGCGTGTTTCTATCTGCGAGTACCATCCTGTGAGTACTGGTGCACAATTATTTCTGTTTTAATTGTATTTAGTAGCCTAGCGGCCTTTCCCGCTATTGTCCTTGGTGTATTTGAACAGTGTTAAGTTAAATTATTGGTGGGAAATATAAACCAAAATTCCTTTTTGTCCATTAGAAAATAATAATTATATAATAAATAAATATATCATAGTAAATAATTATATAATAAAAATTATTATTTCCCTCAGTCACATCATGTTTATAACGCGTGTGATGTAAAGATAAATTTAATGAATTACCTAACTATTTCAGTTAGCATACTGTACTAAAAGTTATGGTTATGTTTCTCTTGATATTAAATTAATTCTAATGTATAGTTTGTAGGAGTTTAAGTTCCGGTTTAAATATAAATGGATTTGAAATTTGTTATTTCGAGCTAACTTATCTTTAAAAATACTGCAATTCAACTTCTTGGTTCAGAAACTCTTGAAATAACACCACGTTGCACGTTAAAATCCAAATTTTTTCATGGTGGAGGAACTTCCGGATCCACAGTTATATTTCTTGGGATATATTCCTCTGCAGCAGTCCCCCTTCTCCACCCACCCACTCATAATAATCAGGTGCAGGTTTCTCCCAAGTACGTACATTGCAACGACAGCCCCAACATCATCCTATAGGCGTGGAGAATTGAACAGCTGATAAGCTTAGTGCATAAAAACTGCAAGGTACAAGCAACAAACATTATGTTGGACTCCGATACCAAGTTTCACACTGGTGGGGTGTTTTCTAGACAACCAGTGTGCGATCGAGAACAGCGGTGTCGCACATGGGCACAGTACAAGTAGTTCAGTACTCGGGCCGTGAGTCAAGTTAATTTGCACTACAGTGACAACGTTTTCTTTGCGGCAAACAGAATTTTCTTATGGGATAACAGAAAAAAAAAATTACAAAAATTTTCTTGGTTTTACTTTATATTTTCTTGAGAAAGTTTTCTTTGAAAATAGTTTCGTTTTATGTGTAGCAAATATAATAAATTTTCAGCGTTAGACTTGGCTGAAACCAACCCCAACAAACTTTGCTATACCGATCACTGTTGAACTACTTTAATAGTAAAATAAGTAAAATATTTTGTCTTCTCTTTACTGGATACTTAATACAAAAATATTGCAACCAAGCTATTTTGCAAATAGAAATTTTTATTGCAGCAATGAAAACTGTTGTAGCAAAGAAAACTGTTGTAGCAAAGAAAATGTTTTTAGCGTATCACTTCCGGAGGTCTATGCAATGATTAGAGATGATGGTATATCGCGAAAATTTTTTGTTATCAACATGCCCTTGAAACCTATCTAGTTTCTTGCCCCATGTGTGATTGGGTTGTATACGTCTGACGCAACGTAGCTGTCTGCAGACCAACAATAGGCATTACATGTTACAATAGCGGGATTCTTATTGACTGAGTCAAATAGGGTAACAGCTCTACGTATAAGCGAAAGCCAGTAATCTTGTAATAACCCTGTAAAAACCCAGCAAACAGTCAAGATTCCCCGCGATAAACCATCATCTCTAACCATGATACAAGAAATATACTAGGCAGGCGCTTGTGCATCTTAGCCCCACCACGACAAGCAAAATTTGCACCTGCATTGCGTCTGGTTTCGCTGCATTGCAGTTAAATATTCACATGCGTGCAATAGAAGACCCGTTTAACATGCTTTGCACTTTCGCTGTGCTGCGTTGGTGCAAATAGCAGGTAAGATATTTAATCGGAGCTCTGGTTAGTGTTGAATACCTTAGGCTGTGGCATGATTTATATCTATTTGAAACTCTGACGCTCGATGGTACATCTGTAAAAGGTGACTTCCATAGTTTTTTTCACATCGGTGAATCCTTCTGACTACTTTACATTAGTTGATTTGTGTATGGACATCAAAGAATATAGATCTGTGGCAATGTCGTTTGTAAGTAGCAGAATGATACAATTTTGTCGTAAATAAATACAGGCGGTGCAACATAGTGTACAGAGGTGATCTGTAAGATTGAAGGAGTACACACAAAGATTAAATGGCCGGATGTAATGAAGTTACAAAAGTGTTAAACGTAAGCCATGAATTTTCAGAAAGTAATTAATTAATGCTGGTCTGCTTTCAAAAGTTTTTATGTGTTACTACAGTAAGAGATTTTTTTCGACGAGATGTTTTATGAACGTTAAGAATATAAATAAAGTACATAACAAAATAATTTATTTCTCTAGTCAACTATATTTTCTTTCGGACGTGAAACATGCAGTATCCTTTTTGTTTTACGGGTATTTCATTCGCTCTAGGCTCTCGAAACTATCTCATCAGTTTCTAACTTTTGATAATGCAATTAAATGTACACACTTTGATGTATGAAAATCAGGAAGACTTCACAGAAAGTATTGTAATCGGCTACCAATAGCATCACTGTATATTCGAGCATTCCTCTTTGTGATTCAGTATAGACATAGTCACTAGTAGGCATATATCAGGAATCATATCTTACTTTCGTGACAAATACTAACTTACGTGCCCGTGATTTTCCGTAGTTGGTTACGCTGTTAATTCTTTGTCAGTGTGCCTCAAAATAATTTATCCGTTGAGGTAAATTCAGGTGATCTTAGGTTGCCCAAGTCTTTTGGAAACGACACGCGATCTTGGAAGAAGAGCGCAGTCTACCTCATACTGGTGTTGGAATTGTGGCAAGTGGCTCGTTCCTGCTAAATAAAGCCAGTACAGAGTTCCACATCATCCACTAAAGTTACTAACTCTTAGGAATTCCTTGCATTAGAGAGCGGTATAATCAGTCTTCACTGTTGTGTTAAAAATATGGGGCCAATAATGTAGTGCCTTGATAAGGAGCGTCAAATTATAACTATATTTCATTAAGAAGCAATATTTCATGCGTAATGTGAATATTCTCAGTAACGTAAAGTGGGTCTTCTGGGAATTAACGACTTCATCGTGATTGAAACGCGCATCATCGGAAAACCATGTGTAGTTAAGAATTTTCTGTTGTGCATTGACCAACGACGGAGACAGATAGCTGAAGTTTATCACTTTGTCGCATGTTTATGTTATTAATGCCCGGCTCAACTTTTTCTTACGGCTCGTCCGGAAAATCAAGCCTTCTGATTGGAGCTATGACTAACTTGTACCGACGTGCCTTTAGTTTCCATCTTTCAGAGAAAATGTCAGTGGAATGATTCCCCAAGATATATTTGCGAATAAAGTTATTGAAATGTAGTTAGATTTTTGGATTATCCTTTAAATAAGCTATTGTAATGAAGTCGTATCATATAGGCCACTCAACTCCGAAATACTTTTGAGTAGTTGGCACCATAAATTCTGGACTTTTCGTTATGTGAATCTTAGAACGAGGCTTCATGCTCGGATTACAAACTAGGTTGATATCAGTCGTAGATATACTTGGAGTAATTTCCCTTACCGGAAACGATGCACAGCGAAGAAAGGCCGTTAACTCTTTGGGGATGGATGGGCTTAAAAATATAGTTCAGTTTTTTCAGATGCATTTGCTTCGTAAGAGCTTACGCAATTATTCAGCGGACACTATTTGAACTTCGACGATATACTTGTTCTCGTGGTGCCTTGTGGTGCTTCCAGATAGGCAGTGGACGCTATCAGAAGTCAAGAAGACGGGACAAAGTCATGAATATTGGTAGTGCGGGGGACGGGTGGTGCACTGGGAGTGGAAGAATATGGTGCTCTGAAATGTGCGAGATAAATAACCGCAACAGATCATTGTATTAAAGATAATGTATAGCTTTGGAGTCATAACAACAGAATTTCCGAGTCAGCGCGGTGTAGAACGAGCGAGGAAACGCAACATTAAGGTCTGTGGCATGGTGTTGTTGGATGTTGGTGTTGGTGACAGCTTAAGGGGGATCAGTACCTGCCATATTCGATTCCTTCAATATTCGCTGTAATTACCATACAAATATATTTATTTAACTTTCCCGTCTGGCATGGAACGGAAAATTTCATCTTAAGCGTTATGAAATTGTCACATCTTCACAACCTTTCTTAGTTTTTGACTAGTAACCTTCTAGAGGAAGAAAGTCACTTTTTTCTAATGATGGTCACAGGTATAGTATGCAATAATAGTCGAGCAATGCCAACTGTTGAAATATAAAACACTGTAGAAAATTGGTATGTCAAATTAAATGCAGAAGTTCAGTTATTCCAAAATGGCGAGTACTGAACTCCCTTAATTAAGGACAGGTTACCAAATGCGTGATGACAGAAATACCTGTTGGTGGTTGGAGTTGGTGTTGGTCACGAAATAATTTTAAATTCTCATTTACAGTAATTGTTGTTGGTGTTGTACTTAAGTTCCAAATATTGAACTCTTTAAGTACAACCGACGAATCAAATTGCAGAATACTGGTAAGTTATGTTTAATGCAAACATAAAAACATTATTAAGCCTCACTTAATTTCTAATTTTCTCAAACGCAAAGCATATCTCTGAAACTCATGTATAAAATGTATCAATCTTTAACTTAAATTATTTCAGCCACCTACAATCTGTAACTATGTGATATACAACCGTCTATTGTGCCAACCCACGCTTCACACACCAACGATTAACAACAGCAACAACAACACTTACAGCAACCGCCGATTGTGCCAGAGACTTCACACGTTGTACTCACAATCGGGAGGACCCGGATTCGATTCCCGGCTTCAACCATGTTGAATTCGGTTTTCCTTAGTTTATAAAATTTACGGTGCCCTAACAAAGGCCATGGCCGATTCTTCTTTTAGTTCCAATCATTGTGTCTAGTTGTCTCTTTCCGTCTCTATATGACCTCGCTCTCGACGATACGTACACGTGCCTTTCCCTACATTGGCGCAATGTAGACTTAGAGGGCAATCTGACTCGTTCTTAATTGATTTTAATTTAATGCATGCATCCAAAAATGCTTGGTCTACGTTACTTTTAATTTGCTGACCTCTATGAAGTATGTGGTATAAAGCCCAAGAGGAGATATAGATATAAAAAAGTGCAGTACTAATATTAAGTGCATTTTGATTTAATCTGCAAACCGTTCACATAATGGGCTCCTTATACAGAATAAGGGAACATTTTTAAACTAGCAAATGTAAGATAATTTGTATCAAGAATTAATTGAACATTTTACGATACCTAGTCATTTGCATATTTAATAAAATACAATTATTAGTTAACAGCGGAAATTAAAATAAAATATTAAATTTATTAACTTGAAGTGGGAGACAAACTATAAACTGTCTCTTTAAATCCAACTACAACGTGGGTAAATTGAAAACTTGAATAGCTATTTAAGTGAAGCAAATCAAACAATATAGGTAGGAATTCATTACGTGAAGGAACATTCACGCACTAAAAAGTTAACAAGAATGTATCATAAATATTATAATGCATATGTAAGAGTATTACATATTAAGTTGTGAGCGGAAATGCATGCAAGATAATTGGTAACAAAAACACGTTAGTAACACGGTGGTAAAAAATTGTATTGTATAGGCTACGTTAAAATTGAGATAAGAACATAAATGCGTATTAAACTGTTCTAAAAACTGACACACAGCAAATGAAAATAAACTGATTCTAAAAAACTTCCCTATAGATACGTCTCAAACTAACATAGCAAATGCATCCTCAACTTTGTGTGAATAGTAAAGTTAATATTTTAAAAATGTTAATCTAATAGGAGCTGATAAGCATTGCAGGGATCTAGCAAATTTAAACTAACATTGCCTAGTTAGTAGGAGGAAGACCTTCTAACTTGAAAGTGACATAGAATGTTTCAAATAAAAAATGCAAAAATACATTCACATGACGACTTGAATTCGCGGAAATCAATATAATTATTATTTGTAGTTTATCTTCGTCGATTATGCTGTTGAACTACGACATTCGTAATGAGACAAGCACATAATTCACAAAAGTAACCTAGTTGTGTCCTACTTATACATAGGCCTTAATTATTTAGATTTCATGTATGCACTGTAGCGCTAGGTAGATAAAATATTTCGTATAATCGCAAATCATACACTTTTATTCCAGTTCAAAAAGCGTTAATGTGGCGAGTGAAGTCAAACCTTAAACCACAATATAAGCACTGCGCATTCCAGCAATACATCACACGTAAAGTTGTCATACCTCTATCGAAAGCATAAAAAAAAAAATTTAACACGTGGCTGGCTTGAATACAGACAAACATTATTTCTGAAAGTTGTATCGTGTCATAATTGATGAGATGCGACAAGTTTTAGGACCAATTTTGTATATATTGCTTCTAGTAACGCTATTAAACAGATCTGTGTGTTCATAACCAGACTAGACAAATATTAAGTACTGAAATTAATGTAATTTATGATTTGGTTTTGTGCTATTAATGCATTATAATAGTTGTTTTGAAATAGTTCTTATTATTTCAGGACGATGGCATTGCTTTCCGAATCCCTATTCTTTGAAGTCGTCGCGCTGATTGTGACTGTTGTGGTCACATTTTATTGGTGGATGACAACCAAGTACAGCTACTGGAAGTCCACAGGAGTACCTTCACTCCACCCAATACCATTCTTCGGAAATGTCAAAGACCTGGTCCTGCAAAGAGAATACTGTGGAAAAGTTTTCCAAAACCTCTACAATGATCTAGAAGGCAACAGTTTTGGAGGAGTATACTTTCTCTTTAAACCTACTCTTATTGTGAGGGATCCAGATTTGATAAAAGCAATCCTGGTGAAGGATTTCTCTCATTTCCACGACAGAGGACTCGGCGTTGACGAGAAGGTGAATCCACTTAGCGCAAGCCTTGTAACATTATCGGGTTCCAGGTGGAGAAATCTTCGTTTCAAACTTGCCCCTGCATTCACATCTGGGAAGATGAAGCTCATGTTCAACATCATGGCAGAATGTGCACTTGAAATAACCAACAACATGGGGAAACTAGTCGACAACAATCGCTGTGCTGACTTAAAGGCGACTGTCGCTCTTTTTACTACCGATGTGATAGGATCGTGTGCATTTGGGCTGCAGATGAACTCTATTAATAATCCTAACTCTACATTCCGAAAAATGGGATTAAGAATTTTCTCTCCATCCCTGCGTAGGTATATAAGCATATTCGTAATGACGTGTCTCCCTACATTCTTGCAAAAAATTCTTCACGCTTTCAGAGATCGGGAACTAGAGACTTTCTTCATTGACTTAGTAAAGGACACTGTCAACTTCCGCGAAAAAAACAATATATTCAGAAATGATTTCTTGCAGTTGCTAATTCAACTGAAGAATGATGGGAAAGTTGAAGGTGACAAGGAGACGACTGTTACAGAGGCTGACTTTCCTAGAGAAGATACAAACGAGAGAGATATTCAAATGGATCAGAAGGATGTAAATGAACACGAATACGGTAAGTAATTTCATTAGCGTATCAATTATGATTTTAAAATGTTTATAGTTACTTACTTACAAACAGCAGGAGCTATGCTAAAACATGCAGTTCATCGCACCTAATTACATAAAAAAATAAACTTTAGCTTAGAATCAACAGTACATTTCATAATACATATATTAAAACAGTTAAGGACGAAATCAAATATTTTATGTTTGTTTAAATACTTTACATAATAAATGTTAATATAATTGTTTGACATTTACTTTTGTGGCTAACCAATAAAACAGAAAAAATCGCATTTCTGTTAAATATTATTTCTGACAATGTTACAGAATTCAACGTGAAACAGATGGCTGCTCAATGTTTGGCATTTTTTGCGGCTGGATTTGAAACGTCATCTACCACCATAAGTTTTTGCCTCTACGAATTGGCAACAAACCCTGGCATCCAGGATAAACTAAGGCACGAAATTGATACAGTTTTGGAACAGCACAATGGGAAGTTGACATATGAAGCAATTCAGGATATGAAGTACATGGATTTGGTTGTTGATGGTTAGTTTACGTACATGATCGATAGTACGAAACAAACCGTAATGATTGTAATTGACTTAAAACGTATGTACTAAATTTTTTTCAGAAACTTTGCGAAAATATCCTCCAGCAGCAATACTGACTAGGATATGCACAAAATCCTACACGGTTCCTGGCACCAATATACATTTGGAGGATGGGACTGACGTGAAGATTCCAACATACGCACTGCATCATGATCCAAAATATTATCCATACCCAGAGGTATTCGATCCAGAAAGATTTAGTACCGAGAACAAAAGTAAGAGGTCACACTATACCTACTTGCCGTTTGGCGAGGGTCCAAGAATGTGCATAGGTAAGATGAAAATATCACGTGATCTTTATTGATGCACAGTTGTATGGTAGTGTT
Organism: Medauroidea extradentata; assembly: GCA_003012365.1. NCBI lineage: Eukaryota > Metazoa > Arthropoda > Insecta > Phasmatodea > Phasmatidae > Medauroidea > Medauroidea extradentata. The sequence goes on from PNEQ01112840.1 coordinate 66,968, forward strand.
GATGTTTAAAATAATTCATATCACAATATGATAGTTGTACATTAATTTCCTTACAAAAAGTATGTGCAATATACATTAACAAAAATGCCATTGTTAAATTATGCAATTAAGTGTTTTCTTTTCAGTGGATGATGAGCGTACTCGTTATCATTGGTAAAATTCGCAAACAAATATTTTTTCCGGATATCAACTGAAATTATAATAACATTATTTTTAAATGACGTTATCACGAATTTTAATTACATTTTTACCAATATTGAGATAACTTTTTACTAAAAACCTGTAACTTGCTAAGGATAAGTGAAGAAACAAGTGCGAAAGTTATTGTTTTTCAGGTATGACAAACGTTTAAGAACACAAAAACTTATTTTTGAACTTTCGTCTTGTATGTTATGCTGAAACAGCTTTCATTATAAAAATTTGCGTACTGAATTCTGCTCTTGTTCCAGGTATGAGGTTCGGCTTGATGCAGGCGAAGGTCTGTTTGGCAGCTCTTTTATCGAAGTATATGTTCGAACCGTGCTCCAAGACTCAGATCCCGTTGATCTTGGACAAAAGAGCAGTCTTCACGTCAGCGAAAGGTGGAATATGGTTGCAGATAACAGAAAGAACAGATACAAAAAACAACAGAGAAAACCTATAACACGTACCAAGATCTAACATTAATATAATACTTTCATGACTTACTTTCCAGACAACAGGCCAAGTTTTATTGAAAATATGTTTTCAAAATATTAAAATTTTCGTAACTTGTATGGTGAAATATATGTACATCTGAAGATTATAGTACATAATTTATTTCTCTCACTAACTCCTTCTGCAAATTTCATACTACTGCTTTCCCACTCGTATTGAATGAGTCGTAATGCCTATACACATTTGGTTAAGTGCTGCAGCAATTATGTATATTTTGTATTTCCTTAAATAGATAAAGAGAGTCTATAGGCGGCTGAGTAAGACGAAGATAATAATTTTACGTGACTTGTAATGGAGCAATCTGCAAAGTGTTTTGATTCACTAATCCGTCATTAATCTAATATTGTTTCACTTGCATGATTAAATTCGTACATAAGAAATTATGATTTAAAGTCATTACAGTTTCATTATGTAAATGCCATCATGTTTTCACTCGCCAATATTTCGCCGACTCTCGTTGCTTCCGCAGTAAAATTAAGTGACATATTCCTGCCTTCGATGCGAGTTAAACAAACTGGTTAGTAGATAATATACAACCGGCACTGACTGAAACCAACTACCTTATTCGAGGCACATACTTGTTATGTATTAGTAGAGATGAAGTGGACCAGCAGTCGATATGAAGATGGAGAAAGAAAATGGAATGTTCAAAGGAAACCCCACATTGCTGCCGTGTCCACCACCACCCCTCGTATTGAAACACCCGTTCGGATGAGTTCCCACCTACTTGTGCTTGGGGGGGATTAGAAAACTCAAACGGTGGAAAACAAAGGTTAAACTGCTTCGTGAAACGTTGTAGTTTGCTGGTCACATTTGAAGTACCAGTTAACTCCCATTACAGGCGTTCAAGTAGTCAAATTATTACAAATACCTGTTTTTATTTTAATGTTTTTGAAATACATTGGTTCGTACTTTGATAAATAAGCGGTAAAAGATTAAGTTTAAATGCCACCTTAAAAAAACACTAGAATTTAAAGTGTATTTGTTTCTGAGTAATGATGTGCGTAACGTATTTATAATTATTTTAGTTTAAGTTAACAAATATTATTTAAATTCAGCATTACAATATAAGGAAATTTTCTGTTTTGTTCTCTTTGAATTCCAGTTTAAAATTTTCTACACAATTCAAAGTCAGAATAGCTAAACGTTAATGTCTTTGAATGTTTCTTGCAATGGGAGAGAATAACATATTGTACTATTGTGAACATCGTCAATGCATGTATGTCCACAATAGTACAGTATGTTAGCTAATAGTTAAACCCCAATTCCAGACATTCAAAGAGGTCGAATTTAAGTTACTATATTTGTACATTGACTTGACTTAAAGAAACGTGTCAGTTTCAAAGAGTTATTATGTGTTTAAACAAATTTTAAAAATGGGTATTTTACATACATTTTAATATAATTATATTTCTGTTCAAATCGAGTTGGTAGTGATTGTATCTTATTTTGTTAGTTTCATTAAATTACGAGCCATGTAGCTTTACAAAAGGCTTACATATTATTCAAAACAAGGAAAAAAATTTGGTGCATGTGAACAGCCTTAAAACAAGACAATGAATGAAAAAATATCTCTGAAAACAATGATTCAGCCACATGACGAGACAGTTAACTGCGGTGAACAGATGGTAACCAGGAATATTTAAAGCAAAAGTGACACCATTCAGTGATAATCCTGGGTAAGAACATTAAACTCTGAAAACGCGTTTCGTGGTAATGCTTATTGATTATTTACTGTATGAAAAGTTGGGGACTGAAGAGTTTCTTCATGTCTGGCTAATGTTTGTTTTTACCAATGCCCTAATTTATACGTATGATGTAACTGGATATGACACTCGAAAATTGTACCACGTTTATTTCTCAAATTACCTGGCAATGTGTAAGTCACATACATTTCACAATCATAAAACAATGCGAATATGTTAAAATACTGAATCATATAGACTAGATTCAGTATTGTTTCAGCGTGGAGGGTTTCCGACGTAAATGTGGTCACGAAAGACAGGATAGCTAGCTGTACTATGGCAGGAAATTGAAGATGGAGTCATCACGGAGCAAAGGGTCGTATACAGATGTAACTTGATAGTTCCCCGACTATCTTGATATCTGTGGGAGAAGGGTCATGGACAGTTTCAGACAGGTGACTGGGACAGACAGAGAACGAGTAGAAAAATCAATCAAAAAGTTCATTCGTTAATCATATTTCATAAAGGTTGAGGGCGTATCATGAACAGTATGTGTGGACGGTATACAAAGAAGATATTTTACAGAAGTTAATATTTACGAAGCCATGACTAATGATTTTGACTTAGATTAAGTATTTGACAAGGGCTAGGTTATCTCAATGTGATCGACTGCTGTTGACTTCGAGTATTCCCAAGAAACGCAAGTAATAAGCAGAAGCAGACTCCTATAGATTCTCGGAATGCTGACACTGAAATGCAAAATAAAGAGAGAGCAGTTCACTAAGATTTCACTGTGGGAAGGTTTTCTATCGCAATATTCACAACATGAAGAACAAATCTCATGAAAAGCAAATCACGTAAATGTTTCTAGAAATTGCCACTGTAACAGACCAGCTACAAAGCTAACCGTATTGAAAAATATCTTAAATTTCTAAAAATTTTGTTTGGTTTATTCCAATATTTACGCTTACAAAACATCTCTTATATGAGTTGTAGCTAAGAGACCTCGGGTGAGATGCTGAACCACTACTTACAGCTATACAAGCACGATTTAAGTATTGTAGAGAAAACTTGGTAGAGGAAGTTTTGGTTGGCAACCTCTGTACGAAAATGTTCAGTATATGAAACTTTTCTGGAGTCGGAGGAAGATTTCCTTGAAAGATTTCTGGCTGCAGTAAGAATTTTTCAGCACACTCAAGATGTTTCTGAGCGTGTATATGACAACATGCGATGAAGGTAAACTTTATGCAAAGCTATTAGTGCACCCAGAGGAAGTGACAGTATTTCATGATATTCATCTAACAGCGCCACGGAACATTTATGTGCAAGTATTGTTTATTAAAACTTCATATTTTAAGTCCCTGCTATAGTGCGCAAACGTGTTTCATAACTTTTCTAGTAAATTTGGTACAGTTCACTTTTTATATAGTTGCAGTTAACTGATTACATGTTTTGCTGATAGTTTAACGACTTGCTGAAGTGCTTTACTTAGACGTGCTTGGTCTGCTGAACCCCATACTGATGTACTGTACATGTGACACGAGTCCAAGTTTATCCCGTTACAGTATCCGACTGCTTTTGCCGTGCATTTATAATTGTTAGAGGTTTTTATGTAATGTCAGGAACGTTTTTCTGTCTACCATACAAACCCTGCTTATAATTCTTCACAGTCCACAGTTCTCCGTTTCTCTGGGAGTAAGATGTTGGTTTTAAAAAAGAATAAACCAGATGAACAAAGACCATGAGCAACCTTTAAAATAACTGAACCAAATACACCCCAATAATTCATTGTTTACTCAATGCTGCATTCTTCGTGAAAATTAAGATATTGATCTTTACCACTATTACATATTTTTCCCTAAAGTTACTCTCAGGATTTATGTTAACTAAGCTTTTTTATTATATTTTAATGCACGTTTTCAAGTTCCAAAAATCTTATGTTATTAATATTCTTCTATTAATAAATATTCTAAATTTTTAATGTTCCTAACAATATGAAAAATCGTTTAAGAATTTACTAAAGAGCAGTATAAGAGTTAAATAAAATTTGTGAGTGTTTTAGCCAGCTAATGTACCAACATTTTAATCTCTGCACTGAATAAGTTATGTTGAAATAAAAGTTTCAGATGTATTATTATTTCCTAACAGTAACATTAATACTATTTGTAGGATATTCACAACAGCGATTTTAGAGTGATTAAATTAAATATCTCTACTGAATTAGGTAGAATTACATTTATACTCACAGAAAAATTTTTTTTTCTGTTAACTAAATGTGTCCGAACAGTAAAACACAGCGTATACAATAAACTAAATGTTGTGATGATGTACATCCACAAACTTCTGTTATTGTGTACAATATGAATCGAGTACGTATAATAATTCTATCATTTGCATTACACATAGAGCAAACGACCAATGAAAACATTATTACAGTTAATTATCTCCATGTGCCGTCTTTTATAACACTACTATTAACACAAAAATGTATGAAAATCAGCTAAATAGTCATATTAATTAACTTTTATTATTAATTGGCCTGGTGGTTTTGTTTCCCAAAACGAAGGATGAGAATTTATATACTATACAATAAATTAAAATTTTCACTGCCCATTAGTATGGTATGATTTTCATCTATATAGTTCTAGAGATACAATGTACCATTCTAAACGTATAGTAAAATTCATAAAACCAACTAAATTTAAAACTAGTACAATCCCGTGTACTGCCTACCAAATTTCGTCAGTATCAGGAAAGTTGTTTGAGCGATGAAATATTCATGTTTGATGTAGTGGCAAAACCTTAGAATACGTTTTTACCGAGTTAGGTTGGTAAAGGATCGCTAGCAGACTAAAAAATTCGAAGTATTGAACATGACTGGCTCATCTTCTGATACGTTATGACGTACGTTTCCTTTTATTGATTTACTAATTTTGGAGACATGCTGTATTTAATTTAAATACTACTTTTTCTCCCAATATGTGGGGAAAAAATACGTTTTCAATTGAACAATGTGCTTTATTACATTAAACGTTGTCAGCATTAGAAATATAAATCAGGTCGTACGATTTATGAGATAGAGGTAACATTTAAAATCTGCGAAACAACAGAAAGCTGTAGTTTTTTTTAATAGAAAATAAGTTTTCAGAGTTTGCTGGAAATTAGAACTAAGTCGACACATTAATGAAGTTCCTTGCAACAACTGATAAGTTTTATTTACCACGCTAGACATACATAAATATACAAATTTAAAGGTTGTTCAGTTCGCCTCCCCCCATCTCCCCAGTTACACTCCTTATGGAGGCCGTTGTTTGATTTCCGGTCCGGTCAACCAGATTTCGGTTTTCTGAAATATCCCCACGCGAATCCTGTGATGGTCCCTCACTACAAGCCATGGCCGATTCCTTCTCCTTTTATTGTAATTCTGAACGACTAATTTCGTCTCTAATGACTTTATCGTCGACGAGAAGTTAAGTCCTACTCCCTGCCTATCCAGTCACCCAAACTGCTTTTGAAACTTAATATTGGCAGTAGCAGATAACAATGCCCTTGCATAGTCATTCAAACAAACGTGTTATATAAAAGTGCGCAGAAAATTATGATTCGTGTGTAAGAAAGATAAAACACTTATCAAAATCTGTGTGCACCTGTTCCTTCATGTTGCCTTAAAAAGGCTGTATAAACTCTGATAAGAGGCATTACAGTAGACTTGAGGAGCGGAGAAGCGAAAGCTGTTCATCTGTGCGAGAGTCTCAACTTCGGTACTGACTATTAACAGTTAAGGTAGTGAAATCTTACTTTTTATACCTGTATCAATGTCGTTCTCAACTTTGCTATCAAAAGTTTCCATCGCAAGTGGTTTGGATTATAGTTCCTGATTATGTCTCTCACGTAAGTCTCTTGTAACCTTCATAAAACGGAATAATGTTCAGTCTGCGTAAGTAAGTTAGGAGACATTTTAATACATTTCAAAATACTGTAAGGCCTCACAAGTGCCGTCACCGAAAAGCGTACTCCGAACTAAACTTATTTAATTAATTGGGTAATCCAAAACGCTATGTTACATATGTCAGCAATACTCTTATATGTGATTGTTGAAACATATGTGAGGTTCAACTTCCAAACAGTTATCAAAATATTTTGTTTCTATAATTACACTTTAAGCTCACCTAATATACTCGAGAAAATAAAACCAAAGGACTTGAAACGAAAATCGCCTATATTTTTAACCTTTTAAAAATTATAATAATAGGTTATCTGCAATGTTAGTTTCTCCTAACCACTTCACTTACTTGCATAATCTTATTTATGCAAGGAGGAAACATGAAACTAATAGCACTCATTAAAAACAAAAGAAAACAATGGTTGGTTCAGATTAATATGAGCTCTTCGAAACCTCAGTTACTTTTTTTTATCCTTTCAGATAATTTATAATTACTTGTCACTTTTTGATATAAGCAAAGCAACGTATGTAGCAATCGAAGTGCATGTATTATACCGTACTCAAAAGTTATCTCCTGAGGGCAAAACAAATAATAGTTTTTAATTATTATTCAAGACAATAACGTCTTCAAAAGTGTTTAACTTATCGCAAACTACCTACATTTACATTTTTTTAATACAAAATTGCATAAAATATGTACAGAAGTACTTTGCAGAAACTTTGCTTTAGTTGTTGGACGAAGTTTATTTTGACGACAAAAAAAATACAGCGCAACATTACACAACATTATAATAACTATTTAATGAAGTGCTTTTTAATTAAAACTTCGTAGTCTGCATGCAGACCCCAAATGTCTGGTTTGCAGCCACAAAGATGATGGTAACTGCGACATGGTTGGTTATACAAAATAACTCGTTAACACTTTCGTGTAAGATCGGACGAAAATATGGCAATAATGTACTGTGTAAACGTGCAATTAAAAACCATTCTAGATAGACAATAGTTACATGGTCCGCTGTAGAGTCAAGACGCATGCTAGCGAGTTTTGGCGGTGTATACAGGTCTAAGCGCCTCACCATCATAAACTGATTCTGTTTTGCTATTCACTGAATTTTAAATAGATTTAGTAAATAAATCAGCATATATTTTGTGACTGATATTTTTACTCACATCTGCTATTGGTACCGAAACGTATGTAAATATCAGTTTGTTATTTTTTAGACTGACGTTTAACATACCATGAAATTCGTAATCTCCAAAGCTACCGGAACAAAATTCGAGACTTTCTCGAGTGGGCAAGTTTACATCTTAGAGGCGATGTTGCCATCTCTCATCAGGGACTAAGGGAGATACATATATAATTAAAACTACCTTACCTGGTTTGTGGCGAAAACATCCCTTTACCGCTGTATTTCTGATTTAAAGGAGCATGTGTCGATAAAGCTTAGTCTGCATACTGACAAGTCCACTAGATAAAAAGTAAATATATGAAACAACCAAAAGTAAATATATTAAAATTATGTAAAACTGTTCTGTAATTGCACGGCAAATTTATTAATCGTTATTTTATTGAGATTTAAGTTCTTTTGAACAGCACAAGGCCTCTGTATGCGAACTCTTGTTAATTTGGTGTTTAGTGGAAGAGGAAGTGGGGAAGTGGTTAGGAAGGAACTGAGAACAAAGCCTTATATTGAGGAAACATCCTAGTATTTGATTATTAGTTTTATAATTTGCAGTTACAGTGTTAAGCTGGTTTACATTTAGTACGTGTTTTTACACATTAGCGAAGAAATATAAATAATTACGTCATAAACACTAAAGTAAAACAATTATAACTACTAATATTAGGGCAAACAAGGTTTTATAAGTATGACACAGGCATTAAATTAATTTTCATCGCTACGCAACTATTGCACTGAAACTTATAAAGCAAAAACTACAAAAAGATCTAATCCAGTGTTTTAATATTTCGTTACTTCGCATTTAAAAAGTGTGTTTCACTGTATTCTCTGAAAAAATAAGACAATGCAACCAAGGCACAAAAAAAATTGCAGAATATTAACACACACAGTTTGCCAGGAAGCTGAAAAAAATCTTCATATTCTGTATAGTAGACAGATAAAAAAAAAATAAAAAAACACGAAGTTACCCACGAATTTTACAATGACTAATGAAAAAAATACAAACACAATACATACGTTATAAAAATTAAGGTGAAACTAGTTCCCGAAGAAACCATAAATAAAAATATGTAACCCATGCATAAACAATTGAAATATTAAATATATTTTATACTTCTGTGCAGCACCAGTTATGAAGCTGTAGAGTGTATAGCATTTATTCTGGGAAAATAATTCAAAATTGCGGCCTTGCATCACTGCAACGCAAAAAATATCTCACAATTTCACCTCTGTAAGGTTCAGTTCAAATTTCACCCAAGAGATCTTCCTACAGAAATGTAGGACCAGGCAATTTGTAAATTATACATACCCAGTACATTTGCTGAAACAAATACCGTGAGCTTAGAGTAAATGTTTGGGCTGGACAAGAGCCAAACTGGAGAAAACGAAAATTGAACAAGTACTGAAATGAATAATTCGTCATGTTCAATTCAGATTGATTCATAAACACGAATTAAACGATGACTGAACATTGTGTAAATTGTAGCCAATGAGTAAATCATTTTTAACAAATAATAACACCTATTTAAAAAAAATCTACTCTAAAAGAAAGCACTAAAAAGTAAAAAATAATTACGTTATATTTAGACTACTTAGAATACAATCAATTTATTAGGACAGTAGTATATTGTTATTTTTGGAGTCGGTGCCAGCCAAGGTTAACAAAAGTGTAACGAAGTAGCGTAGGTATACATTAAATTTAATGAAATCTAACGTTGACTGCAACTAAGCATTTCTTAATCGACGCGAAGACAGCAGCCACGCGGTGTTATACAGCACTTCGCGCAGCAACGGGATCATGTGCAGGGGCTGGGAGGGGAGCACCTGGAGTGAGCGACTCGAATGCGACAGACGTGTGAAGGCAGACGTCGTTGACAGTTATGTCCGATATCTAGATTTTCGATGCACGTGTATGCTATAACTTTCCTCTATTTGTTTCGATTGTGGTTTCTTGATGCTTAGAATCGCCTTGAGGTATTTAAATTTGTTTTACACAACGGCTGTGTTCATTTTTCAATACAAATTTGAGGTGTTGTTTAAAGGCCAAGCTCTCTGGTTTCTACTTTTTTACCATTATTAATTTTTTACTCCTAAACAAGAACAGATATCAGAATTCAATCTGGCGGTTTTGTTTATTTTGTAAATAGGTTTATTTATGTTTATTTGTAATTAAAGTGTCACTTTAGGCAAATGTGATCATTTGTAAATTATTTAATTAGGTATTGTTACATTATCGAATTAACATAACTTTAAATATATTTTTGTCATTTTAGGAAATTTCGAAAAATTTCTTAAAAGCTTGAGTGGTATCGACTCCAAAAATAACAATAATTGTATATTACTGTATTAATAAATTGATTGTATTCTAAGTAGTGTGAAACTTTTTTTTCATTTTATTAAAGGGTGAGATAAATTAGAAAAAAAACCAACCAGTATTTCTATTACTAGAGCTACTGACCAAATGGAAAAGAAACGCCTGTAGAAGTCATAAGAAATATATTTAAACAGAATTTTCACAATAGAAAAATAATGACTTCTACAAACAAGTCAGGTTACTAGATAAAAAAAAGTAGAAATTATGATAGTGTATGGAATTTCAGATGGTGTGTTTTTACCGTGACCAAGGTAATTAATTCGGGTACGAACCTGACCATCAATTAACTTACAAACCCGGGTTCTAAGTAATTTTCTGTGTTCTAGATGTTTCAAAATCATGTTTATTTCGAGAACAACATATAAACTTCTTTAAATTCTTTGCTAGCTCAGGTTAAGAAATCTCAGGGTCGATCTTAGGTTTTAGTCCATTTTGAAGTAAATTACACCTGTTGAGATATTAAAAGAATTATAAAGCTGTACTGCATAGTCAACTAATTTTTCGGGAATTTATCGAAAATTTACTAGATGTTTTCCAACGCTTGACGAAGAACTTAACTTGACACGACGGCGTACTTTTGGATTGGTCTTACCAAGGATGTCTTGTAGTAGGTCGGGACAGCTGTCTCTAGACCATCCCTCAATACTTATTCGACCACGTCCTTCATGCCTTGGATGGCGACCACGTCTTCTTGGTTCTTTTAAGACGGTCGGGACCTCTTCGCACTCGGATGAAGCTCTCGTTCCCCTCGTTCATCGAATGGTAGACCCATCGAACTGAAGTCCTCAGAGACCCAGGACAGCAACGGACACGAAGTGGACTAGGGAATGACCTGAACCACAGGTTCTTCTTTACAATTCCCTTTAATATAATTCTTCCGGATTCCAGTGCCTAATATCTACATTCATGCTGTTAGTCGTTAAGGAGTTTCGTTGTGCCTTCGCAGCCCAATTCAGGTACCTACCTAGTCTTTAATTGTCACAAACCTACCAATATCTTAATCACTATATATTTCCTATTAGATTTTCCCCGACAGGGTAGGTCCCCGGATTTTCGGATGTGGGAATCGTGCCGGACGATGCCGCTGGTCGGCGGGTTTTCTCGGGGATCTCCAGTTTTCCCCGCCCTTTCATTTCGGCGCCGCTTCATACTCACCTCATGTTACTCCTCACCAGCGCTAATAAACCTCGATGTTAAGCGCTGACCGAAATCTCTCACTCACTTCTATTCGATTTTGAGGAGTTCCCTGGTATGTTTTCAAAATCCAAGGTCCAATGCCAATGAAATTAAAATGGGACCCCCCTTGAAAATATCTGCTTTCCAACAAAAACATTTTTCAAAATATGTTTATGAATGACAGAGTTCTGAGGTAACAAACATAAAAAATCACAACCTAATTTGTTACCTCTTTTTTTTTTAAGTCGGTTAAAAATGCAGATCAAATGACTCACAATTCAACAAAGCGGCAAACATTTACTATGTACTTTTGTTTGAACGTTTACGTCAACATATTGATTTTAATGTCCAAAAAATCAAACAGTCTTATTTGGCTTATACAGGACGATTCTAAGAACTTGCTCATAAAAACCTTAGTTTCAATCCATATTCTACACAACAGTTCACCTCTGCTACCGGGATGGATTATCTCAGTCCATTCTTTCTTCAGTCCGGGTGTATTTACTGTAGATCATTTCAATTCGGATTTCTCAGTTCCCTACAGAGTGAACACTGACTGAAATTTGCAATAAACTCATCAATAGAGTTCAAACCTCTTCTGCATTTATGCCTCATATCTTCATAACTAATACACTTGGAGATTTGACTGTATTAACACAACATTATTAAGCCACACAACAGGCGTGGGGGGGTTGGGGGGAGGAGGAAAAACCATACGGAAAACGGCACACAATTTGCTTGCTTTACTCACGCTTTATCACGAAAAATCCATGGAGTGGGAAGCTGTCTTTTATCCATATGAATGCAAAGAATGACGATGGCGTGTAGTAACAAACGTCAAAGACATCATGCGAAAAATAAAATTATGAATGTAGCCATATAATTTTCGTAACTATTTACGTGCAGTACTTTTATATGTATCTTAAATAAATTTCATTCAACCTTCTCTTCGAATTACAGTACAGATAGCGAGAATTTCCAACGATTTGGTTGCGGGGGCGAATGGAGGAAAGAAGAAACTGTTAATAGATTATTGTAAGACTCACAATGACTGGAAACGTATTATGACATCTTTAGTGTTTCTTTCTACTCTATTTTCTTGCAACATCTGGACACCTGGCACAGTTATTATACGAGCTCAACCACAACCTCTTAAGGGGGCGGTCACCTCAGTTTTCAAAGTCTTTTACTATTTTTATATTTGTACCAGATATTTTTTCTTATTTTAGACATAAGTTGTGACTAAATCTTTCTCTTAGGAAAATTTTGTATCACTTATAGTTTTTGCGTAATAAGTCGTAAACGTCAAAATTTGTATTTTACGATTTTACGGACGCCACTAAAATCAACTGACATACCAAGCCGAAAAAATTCACAGTATATAAAAATGTTGTAGGCTGTGATTTGACACATATAAAACACAAACATATACAGTTTTGTATTAAAAAAATCGTTGACATTTTAAAATTTTCAGTTCAAAATTCAGCATTTTTTATTAAATACAAATTTTTTTTATCTTATATATGTCAAATCATAGCCTACATCATTGTTATACGCTGTGAAATTTTTCGGTTCGGTATGTCAGTTGGTTTTAGTGGCATGCATAAAACCGTACAGTGCAAATTTTAATGTAGACGACTCATTACTCATTACGCTAAAACTATATGATACAAAAATTTCCTAAGAGGAAGATTTTGTCACAATTTATGTCTAAAATAAGAAAAAAAAATATTTGGTACCAATATTAAAATGGTAAATGACGTTGAAAACTGAGATGAACCGCGCCTTTAAGGTGCGTATCGACATCGTGATGCTTCCTCGTACATAAATCATGTCCAGTATCAAAGACAGATCATTGCAGGATACGCAATTGCAGTGATGGTGCAACTTGTGTTTCGTTTTCAAGTTACGCTAAACAATGTATTACAAAGTTGATTAAATTTTATTCCAACGTGTGTTACGAAGTCCGTTACATACTATGTTGGCGTATGTATACAAACAATTTTATTGTCCTGTTGTACTTGTCATTTTTACGAATCATTCGCTAGTGTTGCACATATACCACAATCTATGTGTAATGTAACATGAAAAAACAAGGTTAGACGCCCAACGGCTCATGCTAAAAAAAAATATTCAATAGAATATTCACTGCATACTAAGATATTGAGTATTTCATTGAACTAGGAAATATCAGTTAACCTGAGTAGTATAATTTAGGGGAGTTTGGCACAAGGGGATGGTGATAGGCGCCATTCATAACGTCACCGGGCGCCATATTGGATGACGTCACTGGCCGCCATATTGGATGAAGTCACCGTCCGCCATCTTTGATAATGTCACCGCCGCGATATTTGATGATGTCACTTTCAAAATTTTCAAAAATTTCCAAAATTTTCCAAAATTAAAAATTTTTAAAAAATTCAAAAGTTTAAAAATCTAAAAATGTTATGCCTGCCATTTTGTTTCCGGCGTCCATCTTGTCCGCGATACCTGTCGTCAATTGTTTTACTTAAATATAGGCAACCTTCCTGAAGGGGTATCCTCCGAGTCTTTCGAAATTTTTTCTAATTCGCACTACTACCAACCTCCACTCATACCTCATTATGTAAAAATGTATTTCTAGTAAAATAAAGTTAAGTAAGTAACTATACCACAGCTGAACGAGGTCTCCCCACCTTTCCCCAGCTAATAACTTAAAGCCGACTCCTATCTTAGCAATCCCCGAACTATTACCAAAAAATTAAGTATAACAGATTTCTCCGAGTCTTTCGAAAAATTTTCTAATTCGCATTTCTACCAACCCCCACTCATACCTCATAATGTAAAAACATCTTTCTGCTAAAATAATTTAAGTAATTAACCATACTGCATCTGAACAAGGCCCCCCTACCCTTCCCCAGCTAATAACTTAGGCCGACTCCTATATTAGCAATCCCCGAACTATTACCATAAAATTCAATAAAATAAATTATATGGGTTTTCTCCGAGTCTTCCTAATTTTTTTTTTAATTTTCATTCCAACCTAACCTGACTTTCACCTCATAACATAAAACATCGCTTTAACAAAATTAATTTAAGTAATTAACTATACCACACCTAGGCGAGCTTCCCCACCACACCCCCTAGCTTTTCCCGAACGATTTCCAATAAATCCAATAAAAAAAGTATAGCGGATTCATCCGAGTTTTCCGAAATTTTTTCTAATTCGAATTCCTACTAACCCCCACTCACACCTCATACAGAAAATATTTTTTTTCGATTAAATTAAAAAAAAAACCAAAACTATATGCCTAGATGGGGCTTCCTTAGTACCCCACCATACTTTACACTCAAGTCACTAGCAGACACCCCTCCTCCCCTCATCATCGCCAACCTTTTTTGACCTTCACCTTTCTTCCCAAGTCACTACATGCATGCTAATCACGTGCTCATCACGTGACACTCCTCCCCTCCATACCATGATGTCATCCTGTACCACCTTCTCCTCCTCGCCGAGTCAGCACATATATGTGTCGCAGTATGGCGCAATACTAACCTTTGGACTCCCCCATCACATGAGTCATCACATTCCTGATATATATCGATGGCTGTTAAAATATAGCGATTTCCTTTATTTACACGAGCAAAGTCTTGCATTTCTATAAGATCAGACTGAAAAGTATCGTCTAGTCCTTTCATCATATACTTTCTCCTATGATAGTTTTTTCTAGCTGATTTTAAAAATGTTTGTTGGAAACACCGTATTTCACCATTTTTCAATGTAACCAGCCTCTATCAGTTCCTCAAGTATGGGAATTATTTCATTAGCGTGTGACCAGTTGCCTGCTGCCAGAGAAGCCAGGAGAATTCTCAGCCTATCAACCAATTCATTCGGATCGTCCCAGAAAACGTAGTCGATTTTATTTCCTGTTATAAGTTTTTGTGTTAGGCCTGTACCAACAGACGTGCTTAACCTCGGAAACAGCTTGACTATAATGGTAAATTTTTCGTGCGCTGTATCTTTAAATCTTCTTGTAGCCAGGTTATCATTGGCATAGTGAGCGTTACTGTACCGCAACAAAAGTCGATACCTACGCAGATCTGATTCAGAAAATGCTCTGGTTTTTCCGAAATAAAAGCTTACAAAGGCCATATGTTAATTTTTTAACAGTGCATTTACAGACTTGCAGTGTATCTCCAGTCAAAAACTTCACTTCTTTACTACCAAGAAACCATTTACCATCGCCGCCACTCTGCAGACCGTATGTGGGGTCGCTGTTTCACACAGAAAATGAAGCAATATAGTGGTTAAGAAGCGAGCCAGCCTCAGACCCCTCCTCGCGCACACGTTGTTGGTCTCGCTTATGCGAAAAGTTTAATCAAAGGCCTATAATTTTTGTCCGTGTCAGTATCTCTACTTGGTGTATGTCTTTCCCATTTTCTATTTGTTGATTGGTCCTCGTCCTTTATTTCCTGTTTGATTTCTACTGTAGGAGTTGTATCCTTGTGATGATGCAATGTTAGTTTGTCGAGACAACTAGTGATTGGTCGGAAGGTATCTTCTCTCCTAACCTCAAGGGCTAATTTGTTATTTTTAGCTAGTAAATACTTAGTTCGTACAGTCTCTATTGCTCGCTGGAGATCACCTGTCAATGCAGTTCTGTCGTCCATTGTTAACTGAGTGGTGACTACGTTTGTTAAGTTATTTATACCTTTGCAGAGAAAACCAATTATTAACGATTTACAGAAACCGCTCTCTCAATGTTATCCAGTCGTTCAGAACAAATGTCCTGTACCTTCTTAATATATCTCACAATGTCTGTTTTCGATGCCAGTTTCGAAATAAGTGTGTTCTGTAAAGATATTAATTCATTATGCCTTTGTGCATATGAAACATTAATTAAATCTCGTAGTCTAGCTTCTACACCATCCACATGCTGGTCGATAGTCACCAGGTCATCTATCACTTTATTTTTAACACTCTCAATCTTTTGTCCGATAAGTGACAAGTCTCTGCGAATACTAGTGATGCGAGCCTCCATGTACACATGTTCTGAGCTTTTAACACCTCCAAACTTGGAAACGGTACCATGACTCATGGTCGGGAACATATGATAAACTGATCAAAGCCCCTTCTGTACCGACCCTTATGTAGTTCACAGTCTTTAATGATTACCATTATACCGTAATTGTCTTTCCAGCAAAAAGAACATATTGTTACAAATTTGGGCGCACAAACTTTATATGTGGGCAATTCCCATGAGTTCTTTGGGATAGAGGTCTGTAATTACAAATAAAAGAGTTAAATTAAGTACTGGATTTAATAGCTCACAAAGCTATGAAATACACAAAACAGTAATCAACTAGAACTCTCACAACACAATTAGTTATGCACACAATTACTCCTGTGTCACAGACACGTTAATTAAT
>PNEQ01112841.1:0-14643 GCA_003012365.1 Medauroidea extradentata
TACACAAAATTTAAATGTTGCAGTATGTTTACTAATTTTTGAGTTTTTCATCACATTGCTTTCGTTGGCATTCTTTTCTGTGTGTTCTAAAACCCTAGGATAACTCATCCCCCTACAGCCCTTGAGCAAACATTTCTGTTATCAAAATATACACTACAGGAAAGTAGGCTGATTAGTTCTGTATAGATCTACTTGTTCAGACTAGTAAAATGTAGTCACGAGGTAGACTGCTAGTCCAGCTTGCCGCATCCACAAGTAATGAGCAATTATACAGCAATAACACATACTGCAAACAAAATTCTTCTACACAACTTTCGTCAACAAGTTCACCTGGTGCTGTTTTGGAGGAAGTGTATCCTGATGCTACTGTAGTTGCAAAAGACATGAATCCACAACAAGAAGTGCAGGAAGTTATTATCCTTGTGCTATTTTCGAGGAAATTTATTCTCCTGCTGCTGTTATAGAAGTACCAAATGTACGTTATCATATAGTGGAGGAAATTAATTCACCAGTGGCTGTTTTGGAGGAACTGTATCCTCTTGCTGCTTTTGTTGTAGATTACATGACTTCACCTACTGTTTTGCAGGAAGTGATTTATTCTGGTACTGTTTTTGAAGAGGCATTTTCTTCTGCTACTGTTGTAGAAGAAATGAGTCTACCGTCTGTTTTAGTGGAAGAAGCGCAGTCACTTTCTACTGCTACTACCGTTGTAGATGACATGACTCCACCTACTGTTGCGCAGGAAGTGAATAATCCTGCTGCTGTAGTAGGGATGAGGCAGGTCAGTAGTTCAGTTGGTGTTGAGGAAGGTAAAGCAGGTGTTGGGTACAATACAACAGAAGTGGACGGTCGAGGCGATATGGTGGATGGTCAAGATGTTGATGAAAAACCCTCTATAAAGGAAAACCTGGAAGCTAGTAATTGCAAGAAACGAAGGAAAGGAGAAGAGGTACATCTATGTCATTGAGCAGGAACTGTCAATTCAGCTAAAAGGAGAAATAGGGAAAAGTATTTAGGGTTGCAGAAACAAGATGGTGGTGAATATACACTTGTAAATAAAAGGCAGGAAAGGACATTAAAAGCTAGATGTAACTGTAAAGGTGTAAGATCCGTTACTTGTGAGAAAGTTACTGAAATTAAAGGGCAAAATATTTTCAATAACTTCTGGAAAGGCATAGAAAGCTGGGAAGCAAAAAAGGCTACAGTTGTATCACTAGTGGATAAATCAGTACCTAGTTTTCGGCGTGGAACTAGTGATGAGGATTCCCGGAAGTATATTTCCTTCAAGTATTATCTGAATGCTGGCAATGCGAGACAGAAGGTGTGTTAAAATATGTTCCTGAACACATTCTGTCTAGGTGAAAAATCATTTCGATCTTAGGTCATCAACTCACCTGTAAGTAGACATGTGGTTGAAGAAATCAATGAAAATGACATCGATGATCCACAGGCTATGAATGAAAATGCTACAAATTGTCCATTACTGCCAAAACGAAATAAGGATAAAAGGAACGAGATCCGACTGTTTTTGGAATTCCTTCCAAAAATGGAATCAAATTATTGCCGTGCCGACACTGCCAAGGAGTACTTTGAACCAATGTGGGCAAGCAAATTACAGCTATTTACTGAATATGAACGTAACTGCCAAGAGAAAAATAGTCCACCTGCCTTGATGACACTGTTTCATTCAGTATTCAAAGTCATGAACAATGGAATCTTTATTCCCAAGAAAGATCAGTGTGAGACATGCATAAAATATAAGCTTGGTACTGTCTCAGCTGAATATTACCAGAATCACCAAAAAAGGAATAATGAATCAAGAGAAGAGAAAGAAAGGGATAAGAAGACATCACAAGCAACTGCTAAAGTGTTGGCGTATGCAGTTGACGTCCAAAAAGTACTCACGTGTCCTGACATTAAAGCATCCACGGCTTATTACAAAACCAAACTTAAGGTCCATAACTGGTCTGTTTACAATCTAGGTACATCAGATGGGACATGTTATATCTGGCACGAAGGCAATGAAGATGTAGACAGTAATATTTTTGTCTCAATGCTAGTGAGATTTCTCAGCAAAGACGTTGAAAAGAAACCAGATGTCACAGAAATTATTATTTGGAGCGATGGGTGCACCTACCAAAATAAGGGTATTACAGTGTACCAGAAATATCTGTAAGTTCGACACACACAAATGGAGGTTGACAGCATGCACAGCATCATCGAGAAAAAGATTAAGAAGCACGAACACTATGTTCCAGAAGACTATGTAAGGGCAGTCAGGGAAGCTAGGAAACACCCTACACATTATATTGTAGAAAGTCTGACAT
This sequence comes from Medauroidea extradentata, assembly GCA_003012365.1. Taxonomy (NCBI): domain Eukaryota; kingdom Metazoa; phylum Arthropoda; class Insecta; order Phasmatodea; family Phasmatidae; genus Medauroidea; species Medauroidea extradentata. The sequence goes on from PNEQ01112841.1 coordinate 2,328, forward strand.
ATAAAGACTTTTTGTGTTATTCTAGTGGATACTACAAGAGTATCCGACCTGGATCACGTAAAGGAGACCCATGTGTCACCGACCTGAGATGTCTCAAGTTTCATACAGATGGTCACATTAGCTATACGTTGAACTACAGTGACGACTGGAAAGAACTGCCTAGAAGGCCAAAACCCATTAAAGATGTTATGCACAACAGAAATCACCTTACAGCAGACATCTGGCAATCCAGGAGAGAAAGTTTGTAGATCTTCAGGAGTTGAAAGCATGATTGGAACTAGGTTATCATCCATTTTACAACGGTCTTCGTCATGGTAATTATGAAGGACAGTGTGATCAAATCAAGTACTAAAACAAACTATATTTGGAATTGTAATTACCCATGGACACAACAGAACTATTACGTTAAACTTATTTTTAATTCGCTCATAGTTAAAAGTGGACTTACATTTTGTTTATTAAGAGTCAGTAAATAATAATTTGAAAAACTAGAGGTTACAATGACATCTGTTGAGATTAAACATTGTGAGTAAAATGTCTTACGTTCAAATGTTTAAGTTCAAAAGGTTGTGTTTCTGTACGCAAAACGACTTATGTTAAAAAAAGATTACATTCTAAAGGTTGTATGTATGTATGCAAAATGTCTTATGTTTCCAATTTACAGTAATTTTGATTGCAAAAGGACGTATGTCGCGATGAGTCTCTAAATAGCACATGTTTAACATATTTTGGTAAGTAAATTAATAAATGCTTACAAATGATCAAAACATCAATATGATATTGATATAATCAATTCGTAATGAAATAAACAGTTCTTTGCTCTCCTGACAAATGGTCTTTTTTGACATACGACCTTTTGCACTTTCAGTGTCGATATATACATATGAAATAATATTTACGTGAAGAAACGAAGGGGTCATTCTGCGCTTTAATATACAGGGGATGTTGCAAAATTCCTGTCAATATTATGGGGAAACAATCCTGAAATGTTAAAGAACAAGAGATAGTATACATAGTCTCGAAAATGCACCGTTACTGCACGGCAGTTAAAAATACACGACGAATGGTGGACAGCGCAAGGGCAGGATCATGTTGCTGTGGAGCGTCGTTACAGCAGTTCGTAACATGTTACTATGCCGCATACTACGCAATTAACTCACAGACATTAGGAACAACTGTGACGATTGTCAGGAACTTGTTAAACGATATCATCGGCATTCACGGCTTTAAAGAAAATTTTTAAAATGCCCTCCATCAGCACGAACACATGACTCGACCCGTCGTAGCATCGACTGCCGGATACGTTGAATCCCTGGGGAATTTCTGATTACGTCGCACCCTGCCACGACACGATTACGAAGAGTTTCCTAGTCTTCTAAAGGAGTTACATATACAAGTGCCCTTAAATGCCCCCACAAATAAAAGTCTAGTGGATACAAATCAGGGCTCCTGGTTGGCCACGAAATAGGGCCACCTCTACCTATCCGACACTCACCAAACATTGCATCTAGGCGTCGTAGTGCATGGACAGAGAAATGCGCAGGAGCTCCATCGTGCATGGAGTATATGTTTTGTCGTTTGTGTAATGGGACATCTTCCAACAAAACAGACATGTCGTTCGTTTATAATGCTTCGTATGTCCCACCATTGTGTCTTCGCGGAAGAAAATAAGGTCATAATAAACAGTCACCCAGGATGCCATTCCAAACATTGACAGTAAACTGTAGCTGGTGGCGTGTTTGCACCATATTACGAGGATTTTCCAAGCCCAGGTGTGTTCATTATGATAATTAATTATCTGATCCCGTTTAAGTGTTGCTTCATGAGTAAACAAAATCGTTTCTCAGAAATCAGGTTTCAAACATTGTCTGCCAAACCAAAGGCAAAACGTACCACGAACAGGAATATCTGTAGGTGTCAGGGCCAGAATACGCTGTGCACGGTATGGAATCAACATGTTTTCATGAAACACTCTCCAAGCCAGCGTATTGTCCGCATTAAATGTAGTAGCTACTCTTCGTGTGCTGACATTCGTGTTCTCGTCCACTTCATGCAAGAGTGCCTCTTCCAACACCGGCATCCTTGTCCCTCTCGGCTGCGTTTGTTACGATTGATAGGTTTGAAGGTTCCGTGGTCTCTACAGCCCAGTACCCAAGGTTATCTTTTTTGAGCAAGAAGGTGAATATCTTCCTGTTTAAGTCAATTTGCATCGCGTGAATGGCCTACTTGTATACAAGTAGCGTGCATACAAGGTCTCGCATTCTGGCTAGAATAATTTAAGGGAGGTTATAATTTTCATGCACCCTCTCGTGCAGGTCGTTTGTTTATGTTTTCACTTGGCTCGTTTATGTACGTAAATTTATTCTGAATTTGAGAATAGAACCCAAACTAAAGCCGTGCATTGTCACAAAAATGTATTTGTCAGATTATATGCTGTGTACAACCGATATATTTTACTATTCAAAATGAGAAATTTAATATCCTTGTTAATTGTGATAGTAAGAAAATAAATGAATTAAAAATATAGACCTAATGAAGCAACAAAGAAGGGCATCATATTTCCATTTTTGTTTTGCATATAGGCACAGCCAAGCTAGCATGCAAGTACTACCGTGTGTACGGCACGTTCATGAATCTTGTATACAAAGGGTGCACACATTCTCATTCACCTTTTCGTGATAACCTTCTTGGTCGAAAAAAAAAATAACCGTGTGTGCTGGGATCAAGACAGCGATGGATTGCTTCAAATGTATATCTATCTGGACACCGTCGCGTCATTGTGGGAAGAGTGCACGAAAAAAAAAAAAAACGCCGTGTGGCGCTGCCTTTACCATTTGCCAACCCATACACGAAATGTGCATCAGATAACTCAGCATTGCAAAAATCCAATTTTGTAACAAGAATTTTTTGTTTCAGTTTTTTTTTTTACGTGTCTATCTGCAGCTCAACTTCATGATTATTGGCAGAGTATATTTGTGCAGTGTTGCTATTCATTTGACTGTACCAATCAGTACATGGATAACTGCGAAACAACACGTCTGGGTTTTGCGGGTTTGACCTTCAGACGCTGGGTGCTAAGTCATCCAATCACTAACCACAAAACTTGGATGCAGGTGCGCACGTAAGACACTTAAACAAAGTGGTACAATTATATCTACGCGAAATTTCCTGTCTCTATCCATTTTGAACTCTCCCTACAGTGATGCACACGCGACTATTGATCCACCTCGATTCTAGAACGGGAAATGTGTGCGTCCAATTCAATGGTTCGTACGACTCATCTGTAGAGATGATGGTTTATAGCGGAAAAAACTTGCTGTTTACATGGGTTTTAACGTAAATTCAGCTTACAATAAGATTGCTGGCTTTCTTTTGTATGTAGAGCTGTTATTCCATTTTACTGAACCTATAAGAATCCCGCTATTGTAATAATGTTATGCCTATTATTGGTCTGTAGGCAACTACATTGTGTCAGACGTATATAACCCAGTCGTACGTGTTGCAATAAACTATAATGTTTCCAAAGGTATGTTGGTACAAAAATTTTTCGCGATATACCATCATCTACTCACCTGGTATGTGACTGCCTACAGCTGCGATGACGCTTCACAGCAACATTATCCTGCCCGCGTGTCATCAACAATACGTCATGTATTGCCAACTACAGCGCTGAAACTGTGCGTTTTCGGGCCTACGTCCACACATTTTTTATTCCTCTGCATGTGAGGATTGTTTTCCCAGAATATTACATGGAATTTTGCAACATGCTGTATTTACTTTCACTATAAATTATTTCAGTACAGTTTTACTTTGGCTAAGTAGCGAAAATAGTCAAATAGCATTTTTGGCATGAGCTATTACGAAATCTTTTGAAACAAAAAATATTAGTTAGTGGGAAACTACAATTAATGAATTGTGTAAGAGTTGTAAAGTGTTCTGTACAACTATGAACTTACGAATTATTCGGTGCAGAGCAATGTTTTCAGCGCTGGTTAGCGGTGATACGAGGTGAGAATTGAGCAGCGACGGAATGAGTATTGGCATAATCAAGAACCCCAAGGAAACTTAAATGATTTCCATGTGTGAAAATGCGGGTCTACACTGCTGGAAGTCGAACCTGTATCGTCTTGATAGGATTATCACTGTATGCATTAAGGTTATAAAGACAAAATAATAAATTCTCAGTTCTCTATACAAGTTATTTGTACATAAAATGTCTCTCTGACCACTCACAATAAAATATAGACCCAATTTCCTACCTTGGGACACCCCAATGGTCCTCTTGAAGTCTCCCAACACCCTCGTAGATAGTTCTCCTCGCAGCACTCAATATTTCCGAACATTCTTGAGCATCGCTCGTAATCAGTCGCTATAAAAACGACTTCACTCACACAAAATGCCTTTCGGCAAAATTCTCTCTCAGTCTCTCACACAGCTCCCCTTTGTACGATTAATCAAGGGTACAGAATTATCGCGGCAATTCTCTGTCTCAGAGCTCCGAGAAACATGTCAAAGCACTATCCGGGCACAGAGAGTAGACACAAGTAAACTTTAGGCCGTGATATCTACTGCTGTCTGAGTCTTTCCGAAACTCGAGATAGGCGTGCAGGTGGCTGCTATGGCACGTTTAGATTCGGTTCTAATTTTCATGCACCTACTTATACAAGTCGTTGATGTTTTTATTTTGCACATTTACGTACATTACGTATCCTGATAGTATTTATTTGAACGTCTTATACAATCTGAAGCCTTGTAAGTCACAGAAAATTCATTTATCTGTTGTACCCTGTACGCAATTGATGTCATTTATATATTTTTTTAAATTACGAATTATGAATCCTTGTTAATGATGATAAAAATTATTAAATATAAAAATCAAAAAAGAGCCCTCATATTACCGATTTTTTCTGCCATATAGGCACGTTCAGGTAAACACGCAAGTACTACTATGTGTATACAAGCGGGTGTACACCTTCTTGTTCACCTTAAGGTGTACACCTTCTTGCTCAAAACTGATAACCGTATGTACTAGGCTTAAGATTATTAAGCCTAGAATATATGGTTATGAATTTTGAGCAAGAAGGTGTACACCCCCTTGTGTACAATCTGTATGAACGGTGGATGTTGAAGTGTACACCGTGATATTCAGATGTTAACAGAGTGTTCTCGTCACTTCGACAATCATTATTCTCAAGGTGCTCAGTTTCAACTCATGGACGTTACAGAGTTTGGTAAGGGAATGCCAGCTTGCATTTCGGTTAAGTTAGCCGGCTCATTTTGATTCTATTCTTCTTTCATACTCTACCTCAGACAAGAACTGTGATTCGATGGAACCCTTGTAGTTACGGTTGTTAAAAGGCATTTAAAGTAATAAGTGGCCTGTTAAAATCTCGATAAACAACGGATGTATTACCTGCTTGTTTACGCAGAGGCGGTTGTTTAAGTTGGTAAACTGCTCTCAAACACACCTACGGCATAAATTTAGGGTTAAAAAATAGGACAAAATAGTAATTATCAACAAAAATTGCATGCAATTTAATGTCTTAATGTTTCCTTATTGCACTTGACAACTTTACTACTATGAGATAAATGGCTTAGAAATTTAAGTACAGCAGGTATGCGTTATTGGTTACTCTAACTATATAAATTAATCTTGTGTCGCATTGAAAAAAAACTCTTCGTTTTATTACTGTCTCTAAATAAATGTCGGTGATGTAAGAGTGTGCCGTTGTTAAATGATAAAAAATTGCAGGTTTCACGTTAAAAGTTCAGATGTGTACTACTCCGCGGTGTTGCTGTCTTCGGATCCCAACAACATTATGATGAAGTAGCGAGAATGCCGAACCGATTAATATCCGAAGTCCAAGTAAAAAATTATATTAGAGTGCGTCTCAAAAAAAACGTTAAACCACTTCCTTCTCGTATATATACCATAGCTACACTCTAAAAATAGTTTGTAAATTTTCCACACGTGCATGTAGAGCGCTAAGAAAGTATGTATTGTAGAATTGTTCCACAGACATCCATGGTAACATTCCTCAACTGGTTTTATAAAACAGTCAAATGTATACTAAAGTGGTACTCTAACAGCTGTAAAAGTTTGCATATTTACAAGACGGAAGTATGGTAACCGTCCCATACTGCGTTTAGGTTAATTATTTCCTAAATATTTTAGGAAGTTTTTTTACAGTATATCAACGTAGATAGTGGACTTCAGAGGTCCCAGAATATGGAGCAGCAACGAGTGTGACAGCCACGAATGCAGGTCAAAGTCAGAGGATGTGAGCACTGAAGATCAAGTACCTGTTAACAGCGGACAGGCGGAGTTCACGGGAGCAGATCTCTCCCAATTGTTCCAGAGATGCAGATCATAGGTCACCTGACGGCGCCGAGTTGACCGCTGCGTGAACTGTACTTGTCAGAGCAAATGTCAGCCTCGATACAACTATGGAGCATTCGTCAGATTGTTTCGAGTGTACAATCTTTGTCTTCGTGCACTCCCAGAAGAAACTTAAGCATTGCATTCTTCACTAGAAACAAACACTTGCTTCAATGTTAAGTGTTAGAAGACGCTAATTCACAAAGAATGTAGCAAAATTTAATGACAATGTATTAGAGGAACTATTCTCCCCATATAGGAGAACATAAATATAATTTGAACAAAAGTCCACAAATGCACCATTTCTGCATTACAATTCACAGCGCATAATGTATGCCGCATGCCATGGGGTGTCATGTGGAACCTGTAACAGAGGAACGCCACTGCAGCAATTATTAGCAACTGCAAACCAGACTAGTCATGGCATTGTCCGATGTTGCGTTCCGCAGTAAGATGATCCAGTTCGCAAACCAAGCTCTGTAAAGACACGTGTCCTATAATACAGTAACGGTGCGTTTATATAAATCTTTTCATTAAAAGTTTTATTCCTTTGGATGTTATAATTGTTCCTCTATAATACTGATCTGCAACTCTGGATGTTAGAATTGTTTCCTCAAATATTGACTTGCAACATCCTGTATATACCTCCTTCATGAATGTGGGGATCATGCCGGAAAACATGGGTGGGATCTTACCAGGTTGGGTAGTACAATTCTCACAGTTGTACACTACCGTTAACCAATAACCATCAACGATCTACTGGGCGCTAAACATTTATTGATCACTCAATAACACGCGGCACTAACAGACCAGCGTCTTAGTGACTGTAGAACTAACTAGCACACAGTCCTGTGAAGTTCTTGGTATCCGAGTCCCAGTACCTAGCTACAACCAAACGTTATTTCGTTGGTCAGCGCGTTTTCACGAGATCTCCCTTTCTAATACAGCCCCCAGCAGTACCATTGTGTAAGGTCAGTACTGAATACCTAAGTGTTCAAGAGCTGACCGAAATTTCTTCACTCTACTGTCTTATTTACCCTTTGAGAACGCCGCATTCGACGCGATACAAATACGTTGTAATGTGTAGGGAAAGAAGTTATTTTACGAAAATATTCCACAAGTGCCTACTGTACCAATGTATGAAGTTAAATACACTTAATATAAGGACAAAATGCCATAGTTACGACACCGTGTTCATTAAAAACACTGTTTCTAAACCCATCGACACAGCTGAAAACGACCTTATCAAACTGCCATACTTCAAAATATACTTACCGTATGCATAAGAAATTCAGATAGAAACGTTCACTGAACTGTACTACAGACTTCCCACCGACACAAATATGTGTTCACCGCCTACAGTCCCAAAGTAAAAATGGATCTGCGGGAATCTTGCATACTAATTCAGTGCTTGGCTCGTTGTGGCGATGCGGTATTTCATGCGTGCTTCAACATTGTCCTTATAACTCCGTCTCTTCTGAGTCTAACGCGCTGATAGGCAGTGCCCTTAAGATGGATCAGTACCCAACACATTGAATTTTTGGTTTGTCCCTTGAAGTTTCGCACGACATTATTATATAAATTATTTTCAAATTTAAAATGGTTACATCTCCAATAACGTGATAGGCAGGTAACAAGTATTTTTTATCTAGGTGATTAGAGATATAATGTAAGTAATAGTAGTCGAGCTTATACCATCTGCAGAGTGTGTGCCAAGTTATTTCTCCTGCTTTTTTTTTTGGTAATAAATCCCAATATAAATCAACTCTACGAAATATTAAAAGTAAATGCTCTATTAACTTAAAACGAAGACGAGATTATGCCCATTTAAAGCACTCCATTGTCTGAAGTATCATGGTACAGAAGCGTACAAATATGGGGGGCAATGATACGTGCATCAAACTTCGCATCGCTGTTATGCTCAAATAACTGAACTAGTACGCAATATTTTTGTGATCCACATACACCGCGGGACTTAAGCTGAGTCCACAGTATTTTAACTGCTTCAAAAGGGATTATTTTCTACACCATGTATACACTTTATTTGGAAACTGTGTCCCCAGAGAGGTAACCTGGGTTTATTAGGCTTGAGTGATACTGAGATGGTTCACCATTACCTTCCGCTGGATTGGGAGGGGGTATTGAGAGACAACACCCAGTTTTGAATCCGAGATGTAAAACGAAATTCCTACTTGTCGCAACATACATAAATTAATACCTGGATTTGGAGTGCGAGAAGGTAATATCTCTGTACAGTATTACCACATTTTTCACATGCAATTCGTCGTAAAACTATCAGCTACTTACATTTTCGACTTCAATTTAGCCCATGCATGTTATGCGGTTATTTTTGTATACTCTGTACATGCTGGCTGCAAAAAAAATGTTTAGTACAAATAGTAGTCACTGATCACAGTCATGTAATGTACATACTTTAACCAATAATGCTAAAATTTACACATTTTAAAATTTCACAGCCAGTTAATCGTGTTAAGCGCAATAATTTCGTCAAAATATTCATATTGTTGTAAAAAACACAAGAGAAAAATTGCAATGAAAATTAGAAGATAAATTATTACCCTCGAAAATTACTTTAAATTAACGTATAATTTAAAATGTTACCCACACGAGCTCCAGCACCATAAAACGATATCTAATTCCGTTCACGACTGCATTGAAGCACAGTTTTCCTGAATTTTGAGGTTCACATAAACTAGTATGGTGATAACAAATGCGTACTTTTCCCACACTTATATACAATAAGATGAGGGATAAAATTCAGTTACTCTACTTGTTGGTGCAAGGAATAATATTGTTTAAAGTAAGAAATTAACAGCATAACTGATATGCCTACTTTTCTGAAAGTAGGTGCAAAGGACCATAAAAGTTAAAATTGTTTACGTACACCTAGGAATAAAAAAAATATTATTAGTTACGTTATTTTTGTGATTTCTTCTAACACGTGGATATATAACGGTAAAAACTTTAGACATATATATTGATAAAATGAAGTGCTTCGCACGAGCACTAAGAGAATAAAAAGGGTTGAAATACATTTTCTATTAATTCTCGGTAGCACTAAAACTTGTCAGATATTGAAGTTAGTTTTGCTTGAGAATGAAGCTTATAAATGCACATTACCTTGTTTAAAAATTTTTCGAAATCCTAAAATTAAGGCGGTGTAAAGACACATAATATTAATTTTTTTAAATAAATTCTAGATAACTTTTTTAAGTCCATTGAGAAATTGAGGTAATTATTTCCTCAGAATGATGCCTACGCATAACCCTAAAAATAAGTTTCAGAATTTTTAAAAAATTTTCAACTCTAAGTTCATTAATAGAATAAAACCTTGTATCAATTAAACCTCTGTATCTCTTAAGCTGGCATAGATACCAAGATTAATTTTGGAATAGGAAGGAAGCTATTGTATAAGCTTTAAAATTTCACAATTAAGAGTTGAGAAAGCTTCACAATGTTCCAGAAATCCCGAAAAGCAGGTATGGCCACAGAAAAATAATTTAAGAGTGGTAACTTTTTGCGGTTCTGTTGATATATGTACTTCTGTGGGCACGGGTTTGTACAATACAGTTAATTTTAACAACCTATCTAAGCGTAGTTGTTTGGAACGCTGGTGGGGGCCGCGGTGGTCGAGAGGTCAGACCTCTCGCCTCCTACCAAGGCGATCCGGGTTCGATTCCCGACGGGGTCGGTCCCCGGATTTTCGCGTGTGGGAATCGGGACGGACGATGCCGTTTCTCGGGAATCTCCCGTTTCCTCTGCCCCTTCATTCCGGTTCTGCTCCATACTCACATCATGTCACCCCCACCAGTGCTAAAGACCTCAATGTTGACCAAAATATCTCACTGGAACGCTAGTATGAGGTTTTTGGTTCGTATCCCGTGTAAGACAAGGTGACGGGAAATGTTATAATATCATGTATGCACATATTAGTGGCAGCTGGCAGAAGAGGCAATTTTATATTTGAAGTATGAAGTATGAAGTATTACTTACGGCGTGAAAGAACCCACTAAAAGACACAAAAAGAGTAACATGTATAATCCTGATAACCTAAATACCTCATAAACCTAGTGAGGTAAAGCTTTTGGGCTCAAAAGTCGTGGAACGTGTTTTCATCATGTCCTCAGTATCTCATTAACACGATAAGATTTCGCTACATATTTCCATCGAAAATTCCATGCTGGCAAAGCCGCGGCCAGGCAGCTAGTAAAGTTTACAAATATTAAATGTTATCTGTCCCTTATCTATTGACAAACATGTGTTCATTTCGGAAAATCTTCAAAACTGATAGGTACATAGTAGGAAACATAACATGGCCCAACAACTTTAATCATACCTTAATTAGTGCTAAATGTATACTGAGTGCACAAACATTGTAAAATGGTCATCAGACACTTTATGTCATCAAAAAATTTCGAAGGAAAACAGCTTTTAAAAGCGTAATACGATCTGAACAATATTCATAAAACTTAAGTCACTGTATTAGGTAATAAACGTTCATATGGAGTGAGATGATTCAAATGTTCTTTTTCCGTTTGTCACCATTTAGATAATATGTAAACGACACGAAAAACACATAAAAGTCTAATTAATTTACTAAGTACTATACGAGAAAACCGTTTCCTGAGATGTCTCCTCTAATCATTCAGAAAATACGAGCGGGACTTGAAAAAAAAAAAAAACACAATAGCACAGTGACCTTGTTAAGCACTGTATAATTTGTTTCGAATATGAAATATTTCTGAAAACTGGAACTTTAGAAAACTCGTACGATCAAAATATGTTCAAATATGCTCCATTATTCAAATTCTAATACAAAATGAACAAAATAATTATTGTCAACTTACTAAGTTTTTGTACCAATTTTGGTGATATTCGGAAAATATTTCCTTAGATAAGTAACAATATGGTAAGAATATTTTGTACACATATATATAGCCTACGCACAAAAAAACGTGTATGAATGTCTGTCGTTTAAAAAAAACAGACGATGGACGAAATACACAGTAGTTAAGCCAGCTTACCAAGTTACGTTATATGTGTGCTTAGTTTGATAAAATTCTGAAGAAAAAAAATGTTCTCAACTGTCGCATTATACTAAAAACTAAAAATGTCCACTGTCTTTAAAGTATAGCTGTATGATGAACGAAATACACAAAAGGCAAGTCAGCTTAGTAACATACGTGTACCCAATTTGAAGTTATTTGAAAAAAAAAATGTTACTTGAGATGTCATATTTATGTTAATGTTAGATAAATCACCGTCAATGTGAACATACAAACACAGGATGAAAATATTAGACAAAAGTGAAGTCATCTTACTAAGTAATATATGCGTACTGAATTTGATGAAATAAAAATATTATTTCCTGTGATATGTATGTCATATTATGCTAAAAATATAAATATGAAAACGAATGTTTAGGAATACAAAAGTGAAATAGCCTTAGGACGGCAAACTCAGTCACACGCGCTAGCAAAATGGCGTAGCTGGCAGAAGGAGGAAACTCCTATCGCCAATCATCGTAAGGCGGCTCGCCTGGTAGCCAATAAGAATTGTGCAGTAAAATGCAAGAGCCAAACAGTTCCGGGGCAGGTGTCGACAGCCTACGGTAGCCATTAAGCGGAGACGTTTGCCCGTATCAAATGAGCCGCCACGTTATTTCGTGTCTGTATTTCTATAGATTCTGTGCCGCGGCCTTGTCTTGATAAACGGTTGTCATAGATGCAATAATCCAGAACAAAGGAACAGTTTTTTTATGCAGTAAAATTTTACTCTCGAAAATTTGTTTGTTTGTGACTTCTCACAGTCTTGTCAAAAATATAAAATTAAATTTTCCAATGTTTTATGAAAAAGAAATACTGCAACGGGCAGGGTATAAGCACAGTCTCAGTTATGCAAAAAATACAGAGATCG
>PNEQ01112841.1:14743-83541 GCA_003012365.1 Medauroidea extradentata
TTACCACCTCTTTTTTAATATATATATATATATATATATATATATATATATATATATATATATTTCATGTTAGCATAAAAGCGTTAGTTTGTACAAAAAAATCACGTAATAAAATTGGAGAAATAATTGAATATTATTGACTTACTTACTATAGGATGCATCTTTGAACGTATTTTGTGTTTATATATTTATTATTTGGTTTACTAGAGAATATTTTTTGTTGATGTTTTTGTTGAGGTTATATGTTATGTAAAATGTATCATTCACTTCCAAAATGTATTTATTTTCGTGCCGAAAACTAAAATTCGAGTAGTGATTTATTTTCAACTTTATTTATGAGAAGTCGCTGGCAAGATGAACAAGATAAATGAGTGTGTAGTAAGAATAACAAGATAAAATTAGTATCTAGCAAGATGAACTAGATGAAATAAGTCGCTAGCAAGATTAACAAGATAAATCGACACTCTGGGAAGATGTTTTCTGTAAAATTAATGTTTGCTCGTGTACTCATAAGTTCGTAAATAACTGTTCTGTGAACATACGTTCTTTCCAGGGAAGGTATAATAATATTATCTTATAGGCACCACATATTACTGCAGTCCTATCATTATAGGGGGTAAAATTGCGAAAATGAATAAAATGAAATTTTTAAGGCATTGGCGGCCAGCCTCATGATGGAAAAGGAGAAAAATAAATCCTGACGACTTATGATAGTTCCTTTGCCTTTTAACACGTGCTATGAAAATATGCTGTTACAAATCTAACTTGCGCGTTATTGTACCGCAATCTGCCGCGGACTCTATGCGCCAAGCACTCACCGGGCGTCTTTCTTCTCATTGAGAACTTCTCTTAAGGCGCCCGCCTGGTGGTTGTGGGTTTGTATGAGTGAGGCAAGAAGCCAAGGGCGATGTTGACCGGCTCATCTGGTGCGTTATCGCCTTTAGCGCAAGACACTGAAACGGCGTGCAGTGGTGCGGTTACCTCATCATTTTACTGGTGGAAAGTTTAAAGCAAACTCAAATACACTTTTCCATCGTAGTTTCATACAATTTCCGTCAGTAGATGTTTTGTTATAATAGATTTAAAAAAACCGTTTTTAGTCATTTTGAGGGGCTCCGAAATGATCTTTCTAATGAACGTGATGTTTTGAATCTACCATTCCACCATAGTTTGAAATGTGTGTTCTTTTCGCAAATCTCAACATTAGAAACATGTTAACAAGTTTCTTAGAAAAATAATAGTTCTGCTAGCACGCTTCATCGCTGTTTACAAGGCAGGCGGGCGAGCGACTTAAAGGCGTTCTGCACCTATCAATGTGTAATTTTATAACTGTAATAAACATCTGTCCAACCTCCTACATATTACAGTCATAGTAATTCCCCACAAATAAAATATTTTTCGGTTCCATAGTTTTCATACAAGCGCATGACAAAATGCGATTTGACAAATTTCGCCACTTTCCCAAAGTAAAAACTATTTAAACGATACGAATCAAATAATTTAGAGTGAAAGTAAATATATTACGCTACAGAATGACACCTTTGGTATTTAATTTTTTTTAATTTAGAAATGTCAGGCACTCAAAGATAATTTAGGTATTAATTCAAGATTTTTTTTTTTAACAAACATCTTTTACGTGAAAATAAAAAGTTGTCATTCTGCAGCGTAATATAGGCCTATTTACTTTCACTGTAAATTATTTCATTTGCATCGTTTGAACAGTTTTTAATTTGGGTAAATTGCGAAAATAACCATTTCGCTACTTTGACATGCTATGGAAGCGAAAATATGTTATTTGTGAGAAAGTACTATGAATGTAATGTGTAAGAGTCGGACAGTGTTTGTTACAAGTATACATATATTAATTTTTCTGTGCAAATCGCTCTTAAATTTTGACATAGTAACGTGGCCCATTTGAAGTCTAATGTTTTCAAGGTCACGGAATGATCTCGTTTAAGATTTGAAGTACGTGCCATGTGTTTGACGGCGGCTCCAATAAATCTTACGTCTGTATAAGCCGCTTTTCAAAAGGTGACACTTGAAAGCAAAAGGTTTCCTCAAGACGTCGATGTAATCTTGTTGTAAGTGCAAAATTAATGATGGCTTGAACCAACGTGGAAGCTTACAAGTCAAGAACAATGGGTAATTTGAAAGCGTGTTAATATTTCAATGCCACATGCTGAAGAAATTGCGTAGTCGGCCACACACAAACTAATTCCACTTTCTTTCTAACAGCACGTACAGTAGTTGCTTTATGTAACTAGTCGCACAGTGATTAAATATGTAGCCAAACATTATCCTATTTACGTTTATAACTGAAGATAACACGTAGTATGAATTCACAGTAGTGTATTTCGTGTCATGATACGAAACTTTGCCAAAAAATAAGACGTTAATTTTATATTTTCCTTCCTAAGATGCTCTGCACATGATATGAACTTCATTTCTACAGCTTTTTTTGCACTGTTCACATTGCAATGGTATTCGAAAAGTATGTTTTTGTAGTAATGTTATTTTTCGAACATTATTTTTGTCACTTTCACATTCTTCATTCACCTATTCTGGTCCCAGTCGCTTTGAATTTTCCTTTTCGTTATTTGGTTTTCCTATAAGTATTCCGACTACGTTCCAATTTCGGAACTATTTAGTTGTTTGTCTGTTAAGGCTTTTTCTGGCTTCCTTGGTCTGTTTCTTCGTTTTGTTTTGTTTGTTTTCTTGAACTTAGTTATTTGAAGTAACTGTATATTTTGTACGACTTACCAACATTCGCTAATATTTATGTATTTCTAACAAAATCCCCCCTTTTTTTCAAATTGCACTTCGAATTCGAAGATTACATGACATGTACATACGTTATCTTGAACTTTTAAAAGTTTTATTTTGTAGTCATTAATATATGTATAGATGTGCGTTGATTTATGTAAATATTCAAGATATACTTCTTATAAACAGAAACAATGTATAATAATTTTATGAGAACAGATTTTATTGATTATTTTTAATTGTTTTGACAGTATTTGTTTGGTACGATATACAATACTTGCATTGCGTCATTTGTTCTCCTCGCGACTAAAATCAATATGTTTACAGTGTTGTGAAAGTAATTCTGGAACATTTCAGATACTGTGGCGGTAACACATTAGTAACTATACATGTAAGTAGTTTACATCCATGAATACATTCATTAAAACAATGCCTTTGTTGTAATTTATTTTAACTCCAGCACTGTCAGAACAGTTGTTACATATTAGCTCGTACCCGTGATTTCGTTGGCGAGGTTTTCAATTTAGGATGCGATAATAGTTTCAAATAAAACAGCTTTAAAAAGTGTTGATGAAGCAAAAAAAAATGTTAAGGGTTATTAATACCTGTTTTAGAAACATTTTGAAAAGGCAATTGGTTTTACAAAACATTTTGGGTACCTCGTTCTGCTCTTGTACGCCATTATGCCACCTCCCAATAAAATATTTTTATATATTTTTTTAGAAACTCTTGCGGGTGCCAGCGGTGAAATGGAGTGTATCTACAGATCATTCAGAAACTTACATAAAATATTTCGGGAGTGCAAGAATGCTGACAAATGTGTAATGCAACTTACTTACAGCGTATCCTAACTCGCATAGAAGATAACTGCCCCTGAAACTAGTATTTTTTTTAATTGGTGTTTCGCGTAAGTGAGTGCTCAATGAGGCACTGCTTGATTACTATTTACAGCCAGTTCTTATTTTACCGCGCTTAACAGCTGACGACGGGAAATGTCTAACCTCTCTGGACACGTCACTTGAAGTTTGCGAGTGTAAGATAAATTGTTCAGTCGGTAGGAACCTATATAGTTTGATAAATAAAGGTTTATTAACTATAGAAATTATTATCATGTTTATTTCGGTTACTTTTGTTTCAGTAGAGTTGCATTCAAATGCTTTTGTTTCATTATTATTTCATTAAATAGGAAAATACATGTACCTACACTTCGTAATTTCGCTGCCAACCATACAAACAGTAAGGCTACTAGAATTAATATAGAATTATATGGAATATCAGCTAGCAATAATTTTCAAGGATTAAATTGTTAATTTTTTTACGTTACAACCGTACACTTTCAAGACACGAGTTTCGTAAAAACTGCGTGAAGCTTGAGTGCAACCTGCCTAATTGTTGAGGTCGATAAAATTTACCTACAAATAAAATAAAATTAGTAATATAATTTTTGTATAACCTGTTCAACGCAAAAAAAAAAAAAAGCACTGTGCAAATTATCATTTCGTAGGTGTATGAGTCTAAGTGGTAATAAAATATTATACTTAAAATGTATACAGGCTGTTTCTTAAATAGGGAGACAAACTTCACATGCGTGTTCCTCTCGAAAAAAAAGACGAAAACATGTTATGCACTATCCACCTAAATGTAATATGAAGGGAGTTATGAGCCCCCAAATATCAAATTTGAAAACCGTATTTTCCCCAAAATATCGGAAACTAATTGACATAACAATACAATATTTTCAGCATTGCTCATGGGGTCTTCAACCTTACCGCAATAACTGGTTGATATCTACCAGCCTTACCACAATACGTAGTAGGGGTGGCTACCCTCTAATGGCATAGAACGTTGTTACCATCGGGATATTTGAACATTTGGAGATAATGTATTAAGAAATTAGGCAATTCATTAGACATACTACTACAACATTATCGTACAAGACCTCGTTTATTACTTGGCCTGCCCTCAGGGGACACCTGCTGCAAGACATTACATCAATAACATGCACATGTTTGTCCTGGCCATCCTGGAACACCTTACATAGTCATTGCAGTTTCATACAGCTCTGTTACGTGATGTAGACAAACATTACAATAAATGTTCAAAATTACCACCCCGTTCAACTACACATGCACGAACATGTCGCATCATGGATCTGCGCACACGGTCAAAAATGCCTGGTTGGCCACGAACCGTTTCACACGCCTCAAATACCCGGCGACGTAACGTCTCCGCATCGTCTATCGGAGCTGAATAGACAAGACTCTTCACATGGCCCCACAATAAAAGTCTAACGGGATTATAACAATGTTACAGGAAATACTCTGCAAAATGATATGTGAACAATAATACAACTGTTAGTTACAGAAATGTCCACTCATGTTCACACTCTTATGTCGTACGTCTCAAACAATATAGTACCTCCGTTTCCAACAGTTCCTTCCTGGCCCTCTGTAGTAGCAACCGAACCTTTGTGTGCCTTTGACACAGTAACGATAGGTCCTAGACAGTTGCAACAAAATGACAATTTTCTTCACACAGGTCTTATTACACAATCACATATCCTGACGTTAACAAAGTTGTATGAAATTAGAGGGTAGCCACCCCCGCTATTTTCATAAGGGAGGAAGGTATCAACCAGACTTTGCTGCTGGTTTGAAGATCCCAATAGCATTAAGCAATGCTGAAATTATTGTATTGTTATGTCAATTAGTTTCCGATATTTTTGGAAAAATACGGTTTTAAAATTTGATAATTGGGGGCACATAACTCCCTTCATATTACATTTAGGTGGATAGTGCATAACATGTTTTCGTCTTCTTTTTTCGAGAGGAACACGCATGCGAAGTTTGTCCCCCTATTTAAGAAACATCCTGTACAAAGTATTTGAGCATTGGCAATTTATTCTACACTTACACAATTCTTTCACAGTTCAGAAGTTTATAAGTTAATGCAGAGTATCATCAGATTGGACATGTAATTATTTTGGTTGGCAGTATCAAGTTTACTGCAATGTAATTCTGGAGAGTGCGGAGATATGTTGGCCTAACACACGCCCTCTGATAAATTGTCACAAACAGAAGACGGTAGATCAGAGAAATGAGCAGCCATCATCACATTCCCCCCCCTCCCCACACAATAATTCCATCCTCAAGGAACTCCGAGCATTCAGAAACGAGCGGACATCAGCGACCGTAATTGCACGGTGCTCCATCTCGCTGAGAGTAAATGTTGTTGACTCGCTTCTTCCTGGAGAAGTTGAGGCAGTAGAAGACGTGTAAATATGTCCAAGTAGGTTTCCCAGTAAATGACCTTTTACGACGTAAAAAATGCGGTTTATACAACTTGCTGATGAGTTCTTTCTCGCGTGTAAATTGATCATCCAAGAAATTACCACTGAATTTCTGTATTCGGTGAAAAAGTGTTATCCTTATGTGAAATATATATACTCTATATAGTATATGGATACATACACACAGTATATATATAGTATGTTAATTAAAGACGTTTAAAATACTCCGTCACGCTGTAGGGGATGCTAAGACGAGTAAAATTATACAGGACACTTGGCGTCGCAAATTCTGAGAAGTGCTTGAAAAACGACACACAAGTTGTGGTATGTGAGTTTCGAAATCTGTGTTGATGTAGCAAATAATTATTTTTGAGAAGTCAACCAGTGCATAAAATATGCAGATCTTCCAGTTCATCGGGCCACAGATACGTATTAAAAACTAGCCTCCCGCTTGAAGCCCCTGTTGTTCGATTCCGTTGGCGTGACCTGCGTACTACCACTGCCAGACTAGTAATTTCTGTAATACTGTTGTTCTAACTGCTAGTACACACACAAGCTATGAAAGTAGTTAAAGAGTGAATAGGGACATGTCACGAAATGCACCAGGTGTTGCCATTCAAAAGTAGTATTCATACCTCACAGACCACAACTTATGTGCAGTTTTTCAGGCACTTCCCTGCTTTTGCGACACCAAGCGTCCTATATCGTTTTACTCGTCTTAGCATCCCTACAGCGTAACAGAGAATTTAAAACGTCATTCATTCACATCTTGTATATAGTCTAAGGAAATTCGCGAATACGGATTGTGCCATAGTGAATATGATATAAACTAAGAATAAAATGCTGTTTGGTAAAAAATAAATAAATCTTATAGCCCTTAGTGTACGAGATAAAATTTTCATTTAAGGTACAAAAACAGCGAAGTGGAAGTAAAGGTAAGGTATTTCGTTGATACGGACTTCACTACAAGAATCTGTGACCGAAAATAAGAGGAAAGTACACGATGGCAAAAGGTCGTCAAGCTCTTTGTTTACATGAAAAAATACATCGTAGTGCGTACAGTATAACATTTATTCCCACTCGCTTGTATTTTTAACCTACCTCGTATACTAAGAGCCTGCCGACTTTTTAGCTATGAGTATTTTCTGCTTAGTTTTGGTGACTAACTCACGGGGCGCAGCCTATATCCACGAATCAGTTGACTTCATGTATGCTTCGTAAAATAATTACGAGCTCTGTGAAAATAAAGAGTAATTGTGTTAATAGCGTAGGGAAACACAAACCAAGCATAACTTCTGCAGTAACTATCCGTCCAATATAGTCCTCACAGAAGACCGATACTGCAGCTCAATTGCGTCGCATAGTCTATACGAGATAATAGAAGATAATGCATCGCTGAAATGCTCAGTTGGTGTAAATCTCGAAAAGCGATCTGACGAATGTGACTGCTCGATACCCTCTCGGTTTACTATGAGACCCATAAACCCAACTCTGCGTGTACAAGCATTATCATAACATTCATAAAACAGAGCGACTCACCAATGGTACCAGAATAAGTCACCATAACCATCATTGCTAAAGGCACGAGAACTTAGTATATTTATTCTAAGTCAGGTTGAAAGTCGAGAATGTTTACGGTACTGTCACTTTTGTGATTGGACGAAAGCTGTTTTGACACACCTTTGATTGCTGCGAGTCAGTACACAGCAAAAACACTTCCGCTGCCACAGCAATGATTTGTTTAAATATGAGCCAATGCAAAGCAACTTTGCCGTAAAGGTATTAAACTTGCGGTAAAGCAATATTGCCTTACAGCAAATCATGTGTGGAAAACTTATTATTTGTGTCATAATGTTTGCTTTGAAAAGTTTTCTTTAAAAATAATATAAGTTTCATGGTAAAAAAAATAACAATTATTTAACATAAAACATATTAAATGTATCACAACTATCATCAGCACAAAGATTTAAAACAAATAATATAAAAATAATACTTTTTTGTTACCATTACTCAAACATTTAAACAAAAAATATCATTGCGGCAAAGTTACTTTGCAGTAGCTCAAATTTAAACAGACATTTTGCTGTGACAACGAAAATGTATTTACTGTGTAATCATTAAGGATATTATTTGTGGGGATAGCACGTCCTTTGGCTAGAAGCTAGTGGATTATCGACTTTGGCTAGTGCGTGTATAAAATTGATTCGACTATATTGCTGACAGATGAATATGCGAAGTACTTGTACCTCTACTCATTGTTTTTTTCTAGTCCACTTATTAATTTGACCTCATTATAATTATTTTGACTAGAGTATTGTCTTTGAGGTCACTGGATTTTATTTACGTTGTCTTTCCAAGTATTTTTTTTTTCATTCTGAACGGATGCGTTTATTGTATAACCGCTTCACAGATGTGTTAAATAATGTTTTACTATGAAGAATATTTTTAAGCAAAGTTAAGTTGAGCTAATAATCGACTACAGTATATTTTCACTCGTGGCCACACAAGTACACCCGTCAACAAATGTAGCAGATTTCACCTCTAGTGTGTATTTCGCTTCACTAAAATGAGCGAACATTACGAAGTACGTGCTGTAAAACTGAGAAAGTTAAATAAGCGAATCAGAGTAAGGTGGTAAAACAGTAACCCATTTGACTACCGTTCGGAAAAATTCGTGTTCGATTTCCGGCTCTGGCTATCCTGATTTCAGTTTTTCACGATTTCACGAAATCGCTCTAGATGTGTTCTGGGATAGTCCCTAAGCCTAATTTCGGCAAATGCTTTTGACGTTTGTGTCGGTTGTACACTGAAAGAAATATTTTGTGGAAATTTTCCACTGCCGCATTATTGTAAAGATACGACAGTATTTTAATGGTAACGAATAAATA
Organism: Medauroidea extradentata; assembly: GCA_003012365.1. NCBI lineage: Eukaryota > Metazoa > Arthropoda > Insecta > Phasmatodea > Phasmatidae > Medauroidea > Medauroidea extradentata. Next base: position 23,684 of record PNEQ01112841.1, read on the forward strand.
TGTCTGGTTGAAGAAATAATTGCCAGTTTGTTGCCAACCAAACTTTTGTAGACGCCACAAAACCTCTTTACATCGACGGTGTTTTCAGGTGTTTCCTATGGAACACAATGCATCACGTTGTTATCGCAGGCGTGGCCTACGTGTTACGTCATTGGCTGAAAATAACACAGACCTATTTTTATCCCACGTATACGAAGCAAGGTGGCGCAACGGCCACACCTTGGACTCGCAATTGGGAGGATCCGAGTTCGAATCCCGGTACGTCAGTCACCTAGCGTGTATTCCTCTCGCCGATGTTCCACCTCTAGGCTATATTCAGTGGTGATGACAACATGAATGACATAATATTTAAGATAAATGTACGCTTTACACTGTCCAAAATTTGTTATATTTTGTGTTAAAGTATTAAAAATCTAACCGCGAGAAATACATTACAAATAAGTTAAAGGACCATAAAAAGACAACGCAAATGTCTAAAGTTATTACAATGAAATTCCAAGCTAACCAGCATTTTTGAAGAATCTCCTCCGAAACTGTGCACGCTCTTCCTCGATACCACTCGGTATATTAGGTATGTGGCCAACTAAGAGGTTCTATATAACTAGTTTGTAGCCGAGTTTGAATAGAATGTCACTATTAAATAATTGAGTCCTTAGTAGAACAGTTTCGAATGAATCTGCTTAACCAAAAATATCTCTACGTATTTTTTAAAATATAGTTTTATAAATTATTTTACAAACAGTTTTGCTCAAATTTTTGTTGGGGTTTAGATGTTAAAATATTTTGATATCATATTTATACTCTGCGGTTGCAGATTACGTAGACGAAGAAAGGGTGTTAATGTGGACAAAAAGTGTTTCTGTATTTCACGTATATGTTTTGGTGATTGTTTCTCGAGGAATAGCGTGAAAAATATATAATATTAACTTATATATACCACGTTTTTAATATAGATTAAATGTACAAACTGATTTCTGCATTGAAAATACTTGTAATATTAAAACGAAAAACTAAGGGAAGCGTGCAATAGGTGGTAATTGACGCATTAATATTTCACTTCAGCCGCTAACAATTTTATTGCTCTGTAAATGAAACTGTTGTGTTATTTTTCTCAACGACAGACCGAATGAGGTGGCGCAACTGTACCATGTTGGAACCGCGTACGAGAAGACCCGGGTTCAACCTCCGGCTATCCTGATTTCGGTTTTTCAGGATTTTCAGAAATCGCTCCAGGCGAATGCTGGGGTGCTACCTTACGGAATTAAATACCATGGCCGACTCCTCTCCCAACTCCTGTCATTGTCTATGATGACCTCACTGTCGACGAGACGTTAAGTCCACTTACCTTTACAACGACATCTAATCTCTCTTACTAGTATCTACAGCATGCTCCCCACGTTTTCTGTTTTAAATTTAACTTGTATATTCGTATGCTAAAATATTTCGTACTTTTTAGTCCGTTTTAAATACGTAATACATTATAATTGTGTTTATTATTAAATATTATTTTCTTCTATTTAGTATTGTGTGTGTAAAAATTTTCAATCACGTGTTTTAAAAATTTTGTGCACGAACAAAATTAATTCCTTTTTTAATATTTTTTCCCCTCCTCTTATTTTCATCCTTCTGAGCTGTGTTGTAGGTTTCGAGTCTCTAGCACACTAAGAAGTTATATCATTGCGACATATGTAAAATAAGTAGTATATATAATTTTCTTGTAATTATTATTTTTAATTGTTTCCTTATATTTAATTGCCATCCAGTTTTGTACTGCGTCTAAAGTTTTAGGTGGCTATCTCGTCACAAAATATGTTTAATTCGATCCAAAATTATTACCGAACAGATAAACAGAGAAACAAGAAAGCGATTAATAAGACCCTATTAAAATGCATTGTTACTTGTTACCTAACAGACATACTGTTAATAATACGTGTTTATATAAACGTGTTTAAAATCAGCGTAGTAATTTTTAAATAATTTATTAGCAGGATAACAAGTTTTAATATATTTTTCAATAAAGTTTTCTAAATTACACTGTAATTCTATATTTATACGCATCTTAAAATAGATACTAAATAAGTTACACGGAAATTCGTTTAAGGGGGTTTGAATGTAGTTACATTCAAATTTTATGTCAAAGTTCAAAGCAAAGTCAGTCAAACATTAAACACTCATTGAAGGTAAACTAATTGTCTGATTCAAGAGAATTTTTTTTACTGAGTTGCTATGAATTCTAAGAAATACTTGCACCAGTGCCTACCATTGTAGCTAACTGATTTTATGAAATTTGTATTTCAAAATTATTTTTGTTCAACATATAATGTACTGTATGTTAATATCCATTTGGTTTTGTGTTTGTCACGCATACTTTTATGTGAAGTTACAAAACCCTTGAAACACAGAGAACACAGTTGGCACTGGGCAGTCTTAACGGCCCGCCTGCCCTCCATAAAACCATGTGTAGAATTTCAATTATGTATCTGTAATTTAACACTAAAGCAACATTTTAGTTTTTCTTCTGCGTATGAATGGCACAGCAGTATTAATGTAGGCTCTTTACTTTAACTGTTTTTAATGTTCATTTAATCAATGTAAAAAACCTGCCAAAGAAGAGCATTTTACCGTAATTTTTACAAAGAAAATTCATCTTTAGGTTCTTTAAGAGATCATAGTATATGGTTCAGCGCTAAAAGAATCTGTTTAAAACTGTAGGTTTCTCGAAGCCAACTTGAAAAATAAAAAGAACAGCAATTATAGACAAAAATTTTAGTCAATTTGTGAGCAAAATGTTTTCTCAAGCAACGTATGTCTTAAGAACAATTGGTGAAGCCGAAATGCCTTACATTTAATTTCAGCGTAAGAGATCACGCTTACATTTGCATCACTCTGGATAAATGTTTGCTCATAAAACTGGCAAATATTATTATCTAGGGTTGATGTTTTGTATCTTTTCCATTTTCTAAACGTGCAGACATCAGTTTGAGTTTTCAGCGTTTATTTATCTAACACACTCTTAAAGCACAAGAATTACGCGTGGCATTATTTCATCTTTTTTATTACGTCATTAAACGATAAATTTGCCACTAAGAAGACGCTAGTGGCGAGTTGAGAGCGGATAGAACGCCTAGATGCGAAGATATATCCTACGTGTGTGTCTTTACCGTCATTAAAACCTCGGAATCTCGTGACCAGACGATCTTAGCCAAAATCTCTCTCAACTCACAACGACACACGGGGAAAATTTGTAGCAACTGCTCCCGTTCGTGGACTAGATAAACGAGATTTTTTGTCAGCCTGATGTCCTACTGTACCAGAGTGTTTATTCTCTAGCTTCACCTGTGGTAAAGATCTTCGCTTGTGACTGTCTACATAAAGATCGCATAAAGGACTGTAAAAGTTACGTAATAGGCTCCCTGAACTATTTTTATTCTTAAGATTCCACTATATTCGTGAGGTACAAATGATTGGTTTTTAAGCCGTTATATTTATTTTGCGGTATAATTTAAAAATGCGTTTAGGTATAACCATTTTAATGTATACGTACGTTATATTTTTTGCGCTAAATTTGCTTCACACGTTAAATGCAATGTGTAAACAGTAGGAGAATAAGTCGTATACTAATTTTTTTCTCTTACTGTTTACGAATTGTATTTAACAAGTAATGCAAATTTAGCGCCATAATGTTAAAGAACATGTACAGGAAATTGGTTCTACCTGAACACATTTTTAATTTATGCCGTAAAACTAATATTACGACTAGAAACCTAAAACTCGTACATAAAGTGTATAGTGGAATCTTAAATCCTGAACATTATCGTGTATACGTATGTAATTTAAACTTGCCTAATTCACGTTATTGTATAACACACTCCGTTATGTTATTGGCTCGAGCCATTTTATATTTGCGTGGCCGCATCAGAAAATAGTGAGGATTTTAAATTTGACATTATATAATGGGTTGAAACAGTCCTTATAAACTGTCGAGCAACAGCAGAAATCATATGAGCACATATTACCTTGGAACCCAGTTTTCTGTCAGATAATAATGCGAAGTTGGCATGTGTCTAGTACTGCACGTGTACCGATGTTCCTTGCTCGTACAGCCTCTTGTCCATTTAAATATGTGAACACTAGCTGTCCCGTTGCAGCTTCATCCGCGTGTACTATAGAAGAGAGTAACTAACTTTTAATTACGTATTAATTGATGGTGTTACTTTTTTCTCTGTTTATTATTATCAATTAAAAGACGATGTCTGTGCTGAGCATTTCTCTAATCTTCTACTCAAAAGTGGCGATGGGCCACATCCTGAATCTGATAGACATATTATCATACCTGCAAGCCTAGGAAGAGTAGTAATGAAAATTGTTGATCTCTCAGAAAATGTATATCCTGATATATTCTACATTAGTGAGAAGTCCGTTGACTGGTTTTGCGAACGTGCAATTCTGACATCAAAGAACAACATGGCCGATGAAATTAATGGCATATTGCTGAAAAAGAAAAACATCTATCAGCACACAAAGCTAGAAGTACGTAATGAAACAGAGAACATCCCCAAATGATTTTCGAAAGCAAAGAAATATGAAACTTTCTGTTAAATAATACAACAAATACAAACAGCCGAGAGTACTTTAATTGCAGAACCTCTTTGTTTTTTATTAATCTTTATTTCTCTAAAATATTCAATAACTGTCTTTTGTAGAGCAAAAAAACATATCGATTGCAACGTTTGAGTATATTCTCCGTGGTCAGTATTCACTTTTCGGGAGTTCTGTAACATTTTACTACTTTTCATACCCGTAACTGTCAAATTCCGAAAAATCCTGAGTTCTGCTTTCTGATATTTACTTAAACTTCAGTTTAAAGCAAAACCACTTCATTTCTATCCATAAAATGAAGTGCCCCACTTACTTATCAACGCAAAGCCCAAACCGCTGGACCTAGAAATGTGAAATTTTCAGCGTAGCTTCACCTCACGGCGTAGGTACCCACCAAGGAAGGATTTCTCGAAATCAAAAATTAAAGGTATGTAAAGGGGCAAAACGTGTTTACATGAAATTCTTGATATCTCTCTAACCTGATGTTATATCGTTAATATTTTTACTTCAAATCTTTGCATAAGAAAAATCATAATTCAAAATTTTTCGATTTTTCGAAATTCGGAAAATAAGGGGGTGAAAAGCCGTTAAATGTGATTTCGATAAATCCTCTATTCCTCAAATCACTTAAGATATAGAGAAGATATTTGCATCAGAATGGTGCTCATGTATGTGTCTAAAAATAAGTTGTAGAATTTTTCAAAATTCATCCTTGAAAGCCGGTTTAAACATGAAACGTGTTTTCTATCAATCATCCGTATTTCCTTAACCATTTGAGATATCGAGGTGGTTTTTACTTTAAAATGAAGCTTACGTAAATACCTAAAAAGTGATTTCTGTATAAATGCTCTTTTCTTTAAAGTTTGCATACGTAAATATAAACAAACCAATTTTATGTAAATTCGCAAATTAATGATATACAGATAACATAGTAACATCATCAACTAATACGTCATTTAGAGTTAATTACCCTTTTCCATAGTACACGCGGGCGAAGCCACAACGGGACCATTAGCTTTATATATAAAGATGACAGAGGATTGACAACTGAAATCTGCAGTCTTCATCTACCTGAAGAGAACAAAGAAGTTTCATACATATTAGGAGTGCATAACATGTTAAGAACTTCTAGGCTGTCTTCAAGTACGTGCATGCTACTGATTCCAACACTCAGTTTTACGTGGGTTGAGCGAGAAAGGAACAACAAAACACGTGCTGAAATAACGCCGTCCTAGATATAATCTTCACTATCGGGTCTAAAAAAAACATGAACAACGTATATAATTATAGATAACTAGCTGTCCTGGAAAGCGTTGCAATGTCCATTTTTTTTTTCGTTACTCCGTTCTGCCGCTCTACTCGGTTTTGCACCCTCTCCCCCCAATTTTTTCGGCAGAAACCTAGGCGGACGCATGCACAGCAACTCATTAAAGTTTCGTTATATTCGTATGAATGTTATAGGAATGCATAGAAAACGAACGAAAAAACAAACATTCACTTTTATATATTACCAGTGTTAATGGCGACAGGTGGAACGGAATAGAAGTTGGTGTGCTGCAGCGCCATCCAGTAGCGAGTTAGAGTAAAATGGATGTCATGAGAACCTTCTCGATGAAATAAATAATTATATGTGACAAGTTTCATGGTGAACGGTCAAACGGTGTTGGCGTTTATCAATGTAGTACATACATACATTCATACATACATATAGGCAGTTCGGAATAAAGTGAGCACTCATAAAAGTCCTGCTAAATTTATATTTTCATCCTATTTGTGTCTTCCCGCGCGTAACGGCTAACGACAGGAAATGCCTTACCTCTCTGGACACGTCACTTGATGTTTACAAGATGAACTTTGCAATCGGTAGAAACCTATAGGCCTATAGTTTTATAAAACAAGTTTATTAATTAAATAAAACACAGAAATGTCAATTTTAGTTACTTTTACTTTAGTATTGCTGCAATTAAATAAGAAAATACACGGAACTACATTCGGCATTTCGCTGCCAACTGTACAATGAGTAAGGTAATTACTGTTAATGTCGAATTGTATGCAGTACCGGTTAGTGATTCTTTTTCAAAGATTCAATCTCTAGTGCTCACTTTATCTTGAACGACCTATACATACATATGTTTGGTGTATTCCAGTACTAAAATTTTGGGATTAAATCGGATTTTAAACATATGAATTTTAAAAATGAAGATATTCTCACTCTTGCAAGTCAATATGTATATGAAGTTCTTTCATATCAGGCTAATAATACCAGTTAAACTTATTTACATAATTCTGTACATAATTATTAAACTAGAACCAACAACTTACACGTATTATCTACTGCTCTTTTACTGTTATAAAAGGGATCGTATTCAAGAATTATAAAATTATTTAATTCCCTACCAGTTGAATATAAGTAGCTGTGCGTATCAAACAAGAATTCATTTATAAATAAGATAAAAAAGGTGTACTGAATACTCACACCTTCTATTCAGTTGATGCATTTCTGAAACATGTATGCCAATTATTTTGATGGTAACTGTCATTTAAAATATGTATTGTCGGGTTTATAATAGAGTGTATGTGTACTGTGCATGATGTATATTGACACGTTCAATAGCTGCCTGTGTGTAGCTCGACGGAATATAAATAAATAAAAATGTAATATACTGTACTTGGTTTAGTATGTAATGAGACGTTGTAAGTGTGCTAGCAAGGTGGGAGTGTTGATTGTGACGGTTGTGTGCTGTATTTCCTCTGAGAGGGAGGACATCTGTGCACGGCAGAACGCGCCTTGCAGTACACTGGGAGTGGCGCACGTAGGCGGCATGTGCAACCCTGTGAAAAGCTGCAATGTCAACGAAGACAACGGCATCTCCCTCGCTCACACCATCACGCACGAGATGGGCCACAAGTAAGTACCACTTCCACATATTTTAATGTTTCTTGCAATGCGGCTTTACAATAACAACGTGTGGACATTCGCAGTTCCATATCTTCAGTGACAACTCTTCTGCAGCAGTTTGTCTCAGTGCATTATGAGCACAACTGCACCTCTGTTTCGTGGTCAGTGATTAGGCGTTTTTAAACCTCGCGTTGCTTAACGCTTCACTGCAGATGACAGACGTGTGATAACACAATAATACATTTCTGAGTGAAACGATCAGCTGGGAAACGTCTTTCAACATACAAAACACTCTGCAATCAGCAAGGAATAAAAAATGTAGATATGCAGGTAAGACATAGAAACAAATTAGTGCAAAGATATTTTCGCTTAAATTATGGGTCCCTAACCTAACAATTGCGTATTAGTTATTTACAAAAATCTGTATAAGGATGATCGATGCATGACACAAATACAACAGGGTAGTTGAACGTACGAAAAAGAACTGATGTCACTGACGCAGAATGATTAAAGTAGAAGATACATTTTTATCACTATTATGTTGGTTTTGTCTACAAATAATAAGCGGTAGTTTATGCCCATAAACCCATACATTTTGAGTACTACTAGTTTCCCTGCCGGTAATGTAATCCCATCTGAACAAATTTTAACCATTCTTATTAAAGACCACTTATTTTCGCGAAAATATTTTTTCACCGTCTTTGTTTCAGTGCCTTGTGTGCACGTCTGCAGCTCTCCTGCTCTGTGGTTGTTGGCTGTGTCTTTGTATATCTACCATGGTTCATATAACTGACTCAGTCAGAGCAAGTACAATGCGACACTGCACGTCTGCGATTAGCTGGTAGAAACTAAGGTAGCTGAGAGTTAAACCAGTAAATCATTGAAATGAAGTGGTGCAAAAAATATTTTCGCGAAAATGTGTGGTCCCTACTCTTCATGCAGTAATGCTCGCAATTGTTTATTAACTGAATAATCATAGGAATACCCAGAATTATGTTCATATGAGCATTACAAATAACGATTTCTGTGTATTTTATTGTTATTTTTAATACGTGTTATGTTACTTCATTCCAGAGACAAGGGATTATCCTCATCGGACATAGAGTGTAACTGAACTTATTTTAATGAATATTTTATGCTCTAATATATACATAATTGCATATGAATGGCAAAATATACGTGCAACGTGAACGTAAAAAATGAAATTCAACCGACTTATTGAAATTAAATAAGTTACAAAAATAATATTGCATGGGTTACTTTAAGAGGAAGATTCTTACACACAACACAATCTATTTGTGATATAAAAATTCCAGGAATTCCTTTTTAAAAATTATTTAATGACTTTACTATTAGCTAGACGTAACTGACATTACCTTACAAACTTGCAGGCAGGAAGTTGAAATGGTAAACTAACGTTGACCGAAATACATACATGAGGAGCAAACTTTCAAAACCAGACATGTCCAACTTATCTCGCTGTAGGAAAAGTGAATAAACATTATATTTTATAGCACTAACTGAGAATAAACATACCCATTTCAATAAGACATGAGTTTTTATGGTGTCTTCAGTTCATACTCGTGTGTAATACATGTTATTTATTTAGAAAGGGCATTTTACTAATTTTCTGGATTTTGTACATGTCTGGTTTTGAATGTTTGCTACACTGATATATATATATATATATATATATATATATATATATATATATATATATATATATATATATAATATGTATATATATATATATAAATTAAATTCTGGCCGGCCTCGTTAACGTAGTCTTTTAGGCGGCAGTCTACTGTGCGAGAGGTCTTGGGTTCCAACACTGGCTCGAGCATGGATTTTGTGTTGTTCTTTCATCTTGTAAGCAATATAACAGTTTCAAGATTTTCACAATATTTCAGTATTCCTCAAAAAATTTGACGCCGAAAATTTTTAGTAGTTATTATTCTATTGAGAAGTAATAGGTGTCGCGTTTAACGCATTGATCAAAGCTACCCGTGTTCTATTCTCGGCGGGGTTTGTCCCCGAATTTTCGCGTGTATTAATTGTGGCGGACGATGTAACTTGTTTGGCGGGTATTCTAAGAAATCACCCGTTTCCTTCGCCCTTCTCATTCTTGCGCCTCTCTATGGTAGGGTCACATTCAATGCCCAGTCGCAAGTCCGCACCGGGTTACGATACCCTGGCCTTCGAGGACCCTATTCAAAGATATTTATTTCAGAAGAAATTATTTAAAATTTGTGCCATAGTAAATCTTCGTGTTTACAAGTTTTATAAGAGAGCCTTCAAGAACTTTCAACAAAACGAGCTAACTTTCTTCTACAATTCGTTATTAATTTCTCCTGCCTACAGGATGGCAAATGATAATGGACTAACACGAACATTTTGTATCACTGTAACTAAATAGAACGTGTGTATAATGTTTACAGCGTCCGTAATGTTGGTGGCCGATCAAAATACTGTACTTATTATGTCACTACACAAACGCATTACTGGGCCAAAACGTTGTTAGTAACACCATTTTCCCTCTCACCATAATTGCATGTGTTGTTACACATGAGGCTGACAAGTGAGGTGCAGTTTCTAGTTTCATCATACAAGCATCGATAACTTTCGTAAGTACAGTAGGTAACTTGGATGCTGCTAAGCGGAAAGTAACCAACACACAATTCACTGGGACTAAGATATTAAATTGTTCAAATTTACTGTGTGCTTCTAACCGTTGTGTAAATAAAATTTTCTGGATCCGTTTTTCCTTAAATATTATGATATTATAGTTGTTATTTATCTATTACGTATTTCAGACATTCTCATTTTAATTTTCATAGCTCTCTCAAAATAAATTAATTTGTTGGTTTACTCCAGTCCACTAAGCGTAGCCAAACCGCCCGCTAATTAACACCACCTAGCGTGTATACAATATGCGAAGCAGCTGTGCGTTGCGCATTATCGCCATCACCGTAACACTAAACACTGCATTCGTAATCTTGTAACAATTCCGCCCACACGTTTTACAGAGACGAAGTGCAGGTGGATAGAAAGTGATAAAATATTGCATGTACACATTGTAACTATAATTGATTACCCTTTCAAAACAAAATAGTAAAATGTACGTTTCCTGAAGAAATCCTGGGCAGAAAAGATTTTTTAAAAACTATTTATTCAGTCAAAATATTTTTCTTTTTGTAAAATGTCAACGTTGAAATTCCCCGTTGATATAAAGATGCAGTCTCACCCAGCGTATTTACGTTAGTAAATTCTAACAATATTTTCTCTCAAAAAAATATGTTGGTGTACGGCATTGACATCAAAGAGTGCCTTCGGTATTTGTCACCAAATTTGACATCCGAAATACTTCATGTCTCTGAAATGGCAAGAATGTATTATAATTTTAAAAATAATTTGTTATTTACTACGTAATCAATATTGGTCAGATGTTATGGATTTATCATTTTATATCAAGGTAACGTATTTCATTAGAGAGCGATAATAATAATTTTTAAAGTGTGCCTATAAACAACATAAAATACAGAAAATAACAGTAATTCCAACTGAACTTGTAATACTCCATCTTAAGATCTCATGTCACTTACTATAACGAATGTTTCATAATTATTTCCTGATAAAAATTTTTGGCAACATTTAACAGAAAATATTTTAATGGAGATGTAGCTAATTATGTACAAATTACTCTAAAAAAATTAAGCCTAACTATGAAATAATTAGGTTAATTAAAATTTTAAGATAAAAATTCTCTCTCACGAAATAACAAACACTAATTGGCTCCCATTACAGATTATTTCAATAATACGCACCTAATAGTAAACCGTAATGTTTTTATGTGAAATACCGCCGGTTATTAATCAGATCCTTAATTTATTAAACGAAAATTAATATTGAAAAAAAAAATAACGTTAGGTCTCCATTTAAACTGCGTGACAGCAATGTTTGCAGACACAGCTCTTCTATAAGGACGATATTGAAACTTGCACCTAGTACATCTCTGCTCTTACATGAAAGGACTTCAACTGGCATGCAATATTTCGTCTTCCCGCTAGAACTTTGACACTCAGTCAACAGTTCAATATAATTAAAATAAGAACTTTTATAATGCAGCACTTTTAAAACGTACTAAAATTCGTAAAATATTTTCTCTTACGAAAATACTTGTAAGACTTTTAACGAAAACTGTGGGCCGCATGCAATAGATAACAGTAATGAGTTCAGAAAGTAGCTGTTGGTGAGAAAACTCGCACAACACTAGTCCACCAAAGTTTAACAGCAAACGGGTAAAATTTGTTTACAAGGAATATTTCCTTCTGCTGCGAACCAGCCGAAAGGGATTTTGCGGACACCTTACTGTATCTCGGTTTTTGAAACAGGGAATCAGTGTAACGCTGAGATGGACAAGCGACCACCCCCCTTGCCATGCCAGTGCCGAGCGAGGTGGCACAACGATAACACGTTGGACTCGCGTTCGGGAGGATACGGGTTCGATCCCTGGCCGTCCTAATTTCGGTTTTTCATGGTTTCCCCAAATCACTTGCCAACTTCGGACAAGCAAATACATTTACGTGTGAGGAATTAGTAATGTGATTTTATCAGTCCTGGATCTAACAACTGGGTAGGGTGGTAGGGTGTGATCCCGCGCGGTTTTCTCGACACGTTATCGCTGTAAACCTTTAACAAAGTTCGTAGCAGTCACACACGCAACTTCTATGAATACTGAGTTAATATGTGTGAAGAAGTCTATCGAAGTGTAAGATCTCGACTCTATTTTAGCACACAAAAAAAATTTAATTTAGAGTACTTTCAAATTTAAAAAACACGCAATTTTAAGGTGTGTTGAAAAATTACTGTGTGTTAAAAATTGTGTGTGCTGTAATAGCTTACTGTATCTAAATCTGCGCGCCTGTAAAGCTGTAACTGTAATTTCGAAATTAGCATTTTCTGAAACCAACGATAACTGGGGACCTGAAAATTCGCGTTTTATTTTTGACGCAAGCTAGGTTTCAAACAGTTTTATATTCTAGCAAGTTAAGCAATTGGGTCTCGACTTATTTTACACATCTTGGGGAAGGAGGGATGTGAAGGAGTTGCTGAGTTAAAGGTAAAGAAGTAATTAAATATTGGCTCAATGATGTGGTATCACTGTGCCAGAGAAAAGTTAATGAGCTGCTGCTGTCTGCTTGAGTAAACAGAGATTCTTGGAGACTAGTGTAGAGGTTAGTGAACCTACCAATTTTTTTGTCTCTAACGATAATATTCACATATAAAACTTGTGTACTTATTTTAGGGAATTAATATTGTTTGTGACCTTCCCATTGCTATGCAGTCGCTATTTTCATTTAGTTTAAAGTTCATTTTATAATTTTGTCTTTTCCCGAGTTACAAGAACACTTTATTTTAAATTGCCTTCATGTTTATCGCATTTACAGCGTTTCAAATGTCTAATAATTGTTCGGTGTCAGTACTAAGCCTTTTTTTCAGCGTGACGTCTTACTCTTTACAGTAAATGTTATCGATGCTGTAGTTTAATAGCCCCCTGTGAGGTCCAATACCTGGCTGAATGTTCCCATTACGTTGGTGTAATTTTACCCCAGAATTGGTTCTTGCGAACCTAACTGCCTAAGTGGTCCAGGTTATTTCCAGTTTGACTAGTTATTCATCAACTCTGGCCTGCATTAAATAAGCGTTGCGGGAGGAACATGCCACCGTAATATTCTAGACTCTGTCGCTGCAGGCGATTAGGCATATTTCTATAACGAGAAAAGTTTGATAGCTTAGTTAGCATTTTATGATGAATGAAATCGTGCACCCCATTAGAGGTGCAAAACTGCTAACAACAGACATGCATTTTGTGCTATTTTTTTTTTTTTATTTTACGTTTAAATATCCCCAATTACCTCAAAGTCGTGAAAGGCTTCGTAAGTATTATTCCTGTCATATATAGATAAAATATATTTTATGGTAATTCCAGGTCGATACATAATTCGCAGAAATGGTAAAAATATGCATTGAAGTGCACCACGATAATAATTACTAAATGCCAACTATAGTGTAAACATGGAGCAAGCCGGTTTTGACTGTCTTAACAAGAACTATCTCGCAGATCTTAGAATTAAAATATTATTGAAAAAAAAATAATTTTCTCACGTACTGTTTTGTGTGTGCAAAGGGCGATTAAAATATAAAGCCACGTATAAGAATGTAAACAATATATCAGAAAATGTAACGTTAAGAAAGAAGAGTTAATTGCGTTTCCAGGAGGATAAGAAGTTGTTAGTGAGATGCACCCTGTTGTTTTGCGAGAATTTTATGCTGACAAAGGATAGTATAGCGTCAAATTTTTAACTTGCGATGTCTGAACCTGTGACGCCTCGACTGCAACGCAAGTTATCTGGAATTGTATCATTAACAAAATTAGTTCAACGTGGATCAGAGTGTAAATGATTGGTAGATGCTCTCTTCTCTATCGCAAATCTTTATCAGGATTGTACGAGATGATCAGCTGAAACTTGCCAGGAATTTTTATTCGGAACCCAGTGATGGAAGGCGAGTAGTCTAACCACTACATCACAAAAGTTTCCAATTAAAAATTGATTTTTTTTTTAATTTCACATTGGAAAGGGGAAAAAATTATAAACAGTTTTTTATTGTGTTAATTTATAACGATATATGAAATTTAGTATCTGCTACCGTAAGCAGGGGTTACCTCTGACACGTGCCCTCCCTTGTGGGAATCTTAAAAATAAGATTTATTTCAATATATGGTAGCCCTGAGAAAATACAAATATTAAAGATACAGTACAAAGAACAAATGTTAACGTAAAATTACATTACTACAGGATGAGTCAGGACGGAGTAAGTTTTGGGTGGTTAGAGCTTATGAAAAATTTTAACGGAAAATGTGTTTTGAAACCTTAGTTTAAAATGTAGTTTCTTTAATTATAAAATAAAACCTTGGTATAAAATAACGATATACGATAGTGTCAAAACAACTGAATAGCAAGTGGCTTCTAACTTTGTTTAAAGAAATGAAATTTTAAAGTTTATTTTCACGTTAGCATTACTCCGACTATAATTGAATTTACAAGCAATGAAAAGCACAAATACATTCCTACCTGAATCATCCTGTACATACGGTGACCGTTGGTTTTCGCGAAACGATTTTTACATCAAATTGTTTCATTGTATTATGTGCACACTTGCAGCTCCGCTTTGTGGTTAATGGTTGGAGGTTTTTAACTCCAGCGTGTTGGTGTTCTACCCGGTAATCGCAGACTCGCGGTGTCACTTTAACCTTATTCTAAGGTTAATTCTACTACAGGATAGGAAGATAAACGTTAAAAGTTTGGCACAGAGAAAATTTCTGCCGTTCGAGCGCTGGTATCGGTAAGATGCGTAAAATGACCTATCACAAAGCTTTCCTGAATTGTAAGTTACATTAAGTTGATAATTTAAAACGCGAAATTAGTTTCTTTTCTCTTTAAAATTAAATTAAATGACTTCCGTCTTTTCCAAACCGATTTAAAATTTATTTAACTACGGTTTCGTATTTTTCTGGTCCCTCTGCGATAACGAGGAAACTAGCGGCATAAATTTTCCTTGTGCCAAAGTCCCCCATAAGAAAACACAATTTTTTTACAACATGTAGTAGAATTAACCCTACTTATTCTGTTCAGCACAGTCAAATGCGATACGCCTCTACACAGAGACACGCTGCCAATATCCAGGAAGCAGAGCTGCAGATGTGCAATAAAACACTAAAATAAAGTCGTGCAAAAATCTTTACGTGAAAACTGCCGGCCCCCAGTATATACTGGCCGTCCAGAGCACACCATGTGAATCCTGGGATAATCTAAAGACGAAAAGATTTGTAGCAAAATGTATTATTTAAATTTATTTTGGTTTGTCGTGCCCTCGAACAGCTAAAGGCCTTGTTAGTGGTACACGGGGGCAAAGGAGGAGGAGTCGGCCAGGGCCTGTCCAAGGAACCATCTCAGCATTCGCCTGGATTGATTTCGGAAAACACTGGAAAATAGAAACTAGGATGGCCGGAGCCGGGAAGCGAACTCGGATCCTCCCGAATACGAGACGAGTGTTTTACCACTGCACCACCTCTCTCGATGTAATGTTATACGATGGCATTTTACATACGCAATGTGGCAACATAACGGTTCGTTCCCTCTTCCTCTCCACATATGTCTTACTAATCTCACTACTGCTGTTCTGACTTGAATATTATGGGTGCAGATAAAAATCTCGAGTAGTCCAAACATGATTCTAAGTTTACATGACGTAACGTACTTAAAATAATGCCTGGACGTGGAGCTCAATAGTGGACTTTCTCCGTGCAATGTTGCCACAGTGGGCACGTAAAATATCGTCGTACAACATATTGCCACTAACATTTTCGTTTGGCGTTTAGCCGAGGATTCGCGCGGTGTGCTTATTACGCGGTAGTTTCTGAACATCCTGTATTGTTACAGTTAACAAACGTATGATGTAGAAATTTTATATAAGTGTCTCAAAGTGACTCCACATGTCCCTAGTCACCCCCACTTACAGTAAGTGAAGAGTGTAAATGTATTGACGTCAATGTACACAACTGTGAGGGTGTATGTGGACTGCAGCTTCGGCATGTACCACGACACGGAGAAGATAGGCTGCAGCAGACGGGACGGCTCGACGCTGCATGTGATGACGCCCAGCTTCGAGGCGGATACCGTGGGCGTCGCCTGGTCCAGATGCAGCCGCAGGGACATCACTAACTTCCTCGAGTAAGTTTCTGTGTGCTACCCTGCTCATCATTTAGTCATAGGTAGATGTAATGGTATATCGCAAACATTTTTTGTGATAACATACCCTTGAAAACGCTGTAGTTTCTTGCAACGTATCAGATTCGGTGATATACTTCTGACACGACGTCTGCAGACCAATAAATGCCATAAAATATTACAATATAGTAATGCTTATTGGCTCAGTAAAATAGGGTAACAGCTCCAAGTACAGGTTAAAGCCGGTGATCTTCTGGTAAGCTGAACGTGCGTTGAAATCCATAAAACAGTAAAGTTTTCCTGCGATAAACCACCAACTCTAGTCATTGGCCGCGATTTACGCGGTGTCCGGAGCACCACCAAGTCGATTCGGGTCAGATTCCCGGTGGGGTCGGTAGGAATCGTGCCGGACGATGTCTCTTGTAGGCGGGTTTTTTTCGGGGATTTCCCGTTTCGCCCGCCCCTTCATTCCGCCTCTGCTCCATACTCACATCATGTCAACACCCACCCCCATGGTAAAGACGTAGATATTAAGTGCTGACCAAAATCCCTTTACTTCACTTCTTCCTACCAGCGTTTGGCTCTACTAAAGGTTACTCTTTAACAATGAAAGCGTGCGAGGAAAGACAAGTCCAAGAAACCTAAGTGTGGAAGAACTCTGCATCGCTCTTTTGTTATATTAATCTTTGCAGCCGTTGATCAAAGAGGTCTAACTGAGATATTAAATGTGTTTGCTCTACGTAATATATTCTTTACGTGGTTCATAGAAACTAATAACACGTGAAATTAATTTAATGTTATAAAATCAATAACGGCAATGACCAATACAGTTTTCTTTAAAAATCAATGGCTCATGTCTGCCGTTCATTTAAAATTAAACTAGTACCGCTAACAGTTAAATATTTTAAAGACGGCACAGACTACGCAACGAGCAACTGCTAGTTATTGTAATTTTATAAATGAAATACGATATTTTACTATCGTGAAACGCTTGTGTAACGAGCGAATGACTGAGACAACTGTTGGCAAAACGGAAAACCTGTATCCAAATTACATACTTAAAACTATGCAAATATAACTGTTCGTAAAGTAAAGTCGTATTTATTCATACTAATTTTTCTAGCAGTAGTTAAACAGCTCCAGAGTTTACCGAGCCACTTAGCGCGATGTTAAAGCACTGCACTCGCATTCGACAAGGATCAGGTTCGATTCCTGTTCCGGTCTCTCTTACTTCTGCTTAACATGGTTTTTTAACTTTACTTTTGGATGATGTTCTGCTGATTCCTTACTGTAGGCTACGAGTAATTACTTCCCGTTTCAGACTTAATCATCCTCTGATTCCATCCCAAATGATATTTTTGTTGGCGTTAATGAATTCACAATCTCTTAGATATTACAAGAACTGACGACCTCTGACAGCTGTGCTTTCTGTTTAGTTGTTTGCTATTTGTTCAGTTTTAGGGTGTATAACAAAGAATATTAATCAACATGATACTAATGTGATAGTATATCAGACTTCGTCGAATTGCTTCACTTTCACTCACTTTGTTCATAATTTTATATAGAAGAAAAGGAGAAAAAAGCTAGTTATACCCATGGATTCTTAATTACTTAAATATTCTCAGCACCAGCATTCCAGGCGTATCTATACAATGAATTGTCGACGTTCTGAGACACTATTGAAATAATGCAATGCTGGTTGGAGTAAAAATTGTGTGTAAAAAATAAATATCGTGTGAGGGGTTACCTGAGGGCCAGGTTATAGCACCCCGAATGCTGATTCTATGAATGGGCGCTGTAGACAATCTGTTACCTCGAAGGAAGACATGAAATAAGGCCTTACGATGGAGAAGTGCCGGAATGAGAAGAGCGGGTTAATCGGGTGACCACCAAGAAAACCCTATGGCCAGCGACACCTTCTGGCACCTTTCCCACGAGCGAAAACCCGGGAACCGACCCCGCGCGGGATTTGAGCCCAGACCGTCTAGGTGAAAGGCGAGATGTCTGACCACTCGGCGAAGCGAAAATGGTGGGAATAGTTCATACTTGTGAATAGCTATTTATAATAGGTTATTTACAATACAGTGACATTTTGAATTCCAGATTAAATTTCTTCCTTCTGGCAAATTTGTACCTCACCAACAATTGTTAATATCGTCCAAGATAGCCTTCGAAAATCGTCTGTGTTATATTTGCTGTGTTGCCTTCTCTACTGCCATTTCTGTCGATGTGTTCATTTGTGTTGTCTTTGTCTTTGTCCATCACTGTCGCCATCTTCAAGGACCTTGTTAGGTCCTTCCCTGTTTTGACGCACAGTCTATGAAGGTAAGATCTTGACACGGAAAAATCAAATTTGACTCCTTTTTTGTTGCAGCGCTAGTATTCTTTAAGTGGAAGATTAGTCTTGTTTTGTCTTTGACTTAAGACTTCACAGCTTAAAATATATAGTCGTTTTCAGAATTGTCTGTATAATAGAAGAAAAGATTAAACTCCAGAGCACGTGCACGCAAAATATATCGAAACATATTTTCAGCAATAATAGTTAGTTTTTGAGTGTAGAAATATGTAGCCAGTGAAGTTGGTATCAACTATGCAAAACTCTTCCCGTTTTTGTTATGTTTTCTTTTTCTTACAAAATACATATTTTAATAATATTTTATGACGTATATGAACAGTTCCACAAACATGCCAATGATTATTGGATACGAAACATATATCTACAATACCTGCTTACCATATTAACATAATATTTTTATAAATAATTGTAAAAATTGTAACACCACCAGGCGTAAACAAGACAAATCTTCCACTTAATTACTTCTAGCGCTCGGCGACATAAAGGGAGTAACCTTCTCTTACTGGAGAATATTACGCCGTGTCAAGACTTCTTCCTCTTAGACCGTGATTTTGATTTTACTTTTTTGTTATTCGGTTTCCTTTACATGCCAACTATATTCCTATTTCGTAATTACTAGTATGTTTGTTGACCACAGCCATTTACGGCTTCCATGGTGTGTTTATTTGTTTACCCCTTATTTTCGTGTGCTTAGTAATTTATGTAACTGTGTGTTCTCTGCAAATCAACTACATTCGCTAGCAATGACGTATATCCAACCAAACACTTGTGTTTGTCATTAAGTCATGTTGTTTCAAAGTTTAACCGGGAAGGAGAAGATAAATACGGTAGAGATGAAAAGTAACAAAGATTATTAGAAATAGAAGATACAAGGAATAACAGCAATAGAGAAATAGAGGCGAGTGGAAGGGTTAGGATGAGGCGAGACAGGTGATAGGTGAGGGATCGCTACCCTTCCCTAAACCAACAGGAGACTCACCACTCGTCTGCCGCCGTTGGAGTTTGTTCTATAGCCAGAGGGTCGCACCCAGACTCGAACCCAGAGTCCCTAGGTGCAGTCGCCGCCGGAGCAGAAGCCTCACTCTCCGACTCTCTTCTCCAACTCCCCCGTTAGCTATTTCGATGTCTATACTATTCTTTGCACCCCCACCAGTCCGTCAAAATCCACCCCTCTGATTAGCTCCCAGCAATCCCTGCTGAATCCAGGAGTTTGCAAGGGTGTTGGATAAGACTTAAGACCCACTTAACTCCGCAAGTCATCGGATTCCTGGGACACCACTGTTGCCGCAATCCGACTCTTTTTGGTGACTTGTAGATAACCCAGAACTCACTGGCCACCTTTCTGCGACGCCACCGACGCCGCGGGATTGCGACATCGTATAACAATGTGATATGTTTTGTCGATTCTCTAAGATACTACGGTAATAATGAAGTTGAGATTGGGGTTAAAATTGTGTGACAGGAATACAGCGAGAATACTTAATATACCTAAATAGTTAGATAAAATAATTTATTAAGACTATGCCAGGTAGTTAATTTTAATGTTGGTGAAAACATCTAAAAATCTTTTTAACGGAATGCTTAGAAAAATTCAAGACTGTGAGAAGTCGTAAGATGCCCAAGTCTATGAATGCGTTTTGCAAAATAATAATGCGCCGTAATTCGAAAAGAAATTATTGTGCTTGAATTTGGCTTACTTTAATAACACAATTGGTGACACTTCGGGTGCAAAAATCTGAAATAAAAAAAAACTGCGAGATTTATTGCTACCAGAAAATTATATACAAATTGTAAAACATTTGTGACAAAATAATGTAAGAATTTTACGATAGGAAAATTATGTTATGAACAGAACAGTTTTTTGGACATACGCCATTTCAGGCGAATGTTGCCGTATTGCAAAAGAACATTCGCCCACAATGGCTTATGTCCAAAAATCCGTTCTGTTTATAATACGAACGCATTGCAGGAATCGTTCAAAAATCACGAAAATTATGTTTCTTAAAAAAATTCCAAAGCATCGTAATACTATAGGGTGTCGTCTTAACAATAATGTAACAATTTTTATGTTGAGATTCCTTTATTTTCTTCTGACATACACATATCTTTAGCCAATAGTCAGTATAAACGTTGCAGTTAACGTGATAAATGCAGAGTGTTACAAAATTCCATGTCAATATTCTAGTGAAACAATCCTCACGTGTAGAGGAACAAAAAGTGTTCTATGGACATAGATAAAAAAACGCACCTTTTCTGCGCTATAGTTGGCATACATGACGTATGGTTGATAGCGCGCTGGCAGGATCATGTTGCAGTGTTACAGTTGTTCCTACTGTCTGTGTGTTAGTGGAGTAGTGTGTGACATAGCAACATGTTATGTACTGCTGTAATGATGCCCCACAGCAACACGATCCTACCCGCGCGCTATCAACCGTACGTCATGCATTGCCAACTGTAGCGCAGAAACGGTGCGTTTTTGGACCTATGTTCATATGACACTTTTTGTTCCTCTACACGTGAAGATTTTTCCCTAGAATGTCGACATGGAATTTTGCAACACTCTGTATAGTTTATTGTATACCGCTTAGATCCTATAAGTGAGGACGTGTGTTTGCAGCCAGGGGTATGGCGACTGCCTACAGGACAAGCCCTCCTTCAACTACAGCTACCCAGAGCTGCCCCCGGGAGCCATGTATGACGCCGACCACCAGTGCCGTCTTCAGTTCGGCAACCGAGACGCTTCTCTCTGCTCACCGCAGGAGGAGGTATGTGCACACTGTCACCAGAGATGATGACTGGAGAGTTCCAAGACGTGTACTACCAAGCAATGACGATACGTAGGGCCAAGTAATTTTCGTGAAAAGATTTTTGCCTCACTTTGTTTCAGTGCCTTACGTGCACACCTGCAGCCCAACTTCATCGCTATTGACATAGCGTTTCTGTGCAGAGTCGTTATTCACTTGACTTTGCCAATCAGTACGCGGATACCTGTGACACATCACGTCTGTGATTTGCGGGTTTAACCGCCAGACGTTGTATGTTAAGACATCCAATCACTAATCACAAAGCAGAGATGCATGTGTGCACGTAAAGCACTGAAACAAAATGCTGCAAAAATCTTTTCGCGAAAACTACCGGGCCCTAATCGATACATACAGCCCACTTATATGCACGCCTCCAGCTGTACTTCATAGTCAGTGATTGGTAGAGACAGGAAAAATTCGCGGGTTAACAGACCTGTAGGCTAGCCCCCAAGAATATATGTGCACTCAAGAAAACAACAGCTTTTCATTAGCTTCTCGTTGATACAATTATATAGGTCTGCATTTAGTTACATTCGTATTATTGGCCCAGCGACTTACACTAGGTGTCAAATAAGTCAAGGACCAATTGTGAAAGCGACACAATCATACAGTTGGAGGAAATCTAGCTGGTGCCTGGAAGAAAACACCAATTTTTCACGTCCCTAGTGATTGGATGTTTTTAGCTCTTAGCGTCTCAGGCCTTGTTCTGATTGGCTCAGTCAAATGAGCGACGCCTGTGCGCTAATAAACACATGCTGCCAATAACTATGTAGCAGAGCTGCAGATGTACTCGTAAGGCAATGTGTAGAGGCAATGATTTTTGGTGAAAATAATTATGCTACATTTTGTTTCAATGCCTCACGTTCACATATACAGCTGTGGTACGTAGTTATTGACAGAGTGCTTTCATGTAGAGGCGTCACTCATTTGACTGTGCCAATGAGAATAACGCCACTGCGACAACACCCGTCTGCGATTTGCGGATAGATCCCAGATATGTTGAGAGTTAAAAACAGCCAATCACTGACCATCAAGCAGAGCTGCAGATGTGCACGTGAGGCACTGAAACAAAATGTTGCATAATTATTTTCACCAAATATCATTGTCTCTAGCAATGTGGCTAACTGAGGCCAAATTCTTTACTCGAAAAGATTCTGACCGTATTTATTGATTGTGATCTGTCTGTGCATTAATGCCACGAGCTTAAAGTGTATAGTCCGATCTAATGTAGCTTGCCCTAGAATACGGACCTGCTTATTCATTGGCTCTCGTCTTCCATTACCTTCCGTCACTGAGAGAACTTGCGTAGTGTTACGTCGTTGTACCTGCGCCTGGGAGGATCAGCGTTCGAATCCCGGAACGGTTATCGTCATTTTGACCCTGAGTGGCAATCACGCTATGCAAATTCTGGCATAGTTCCTAATTCTACAGCATTGTCGGTTCCTTCCTTGTTTTTTGTCAACCAATAACTTTGGTCTATCTATAATTACCCCGGCATCGATGAGAAATTAAGGATGCCGCCTACCAAGCGTATAAAATGCGTTGCAGTTGGATAGTAAACGCGTTTAGTTTATCTTAACTATTCCACACCTGCTCATTGTGTGAATTTACGAATGTAAAATATACTACAAACGATGACGGAAAGTTAGTTTCATAACAACA
Source organism: Medauroidea extradentata (assembly GCA_003012365.1). NCBI lineage: Eukaryota > Metazoa > Arthropoda > Insecta > Phasmatodea > Phasmatidae > Medauroidea > Medauroidea extradentata. The sequence continues at coordinate 46,793 of PNEQ01112841.1, forward strand.
CGTATGTTAGGGGAAACAATTCGGAGCACCTCAACATGGCTTAAAATAGCTTTTCCGTCATGCTACATCTGAAAAATTACTAACGTGATTAGTGTAAAACTTCAATAGGAACATACAATAGACTTTGCTTAAGAAAAATATGGTGTCGCCTCTGGAAGTGTCAGCCAGGCAGTAATCTACGATACCACTGTACGCCGTTTCAGTGTCTTGCGGTAGAGGCAACAACGCGCCAGATGAACGAATCAACATCACCCTTGGCGCCGTGCCTCACTCACATAAACACACTGCCAGTAGCCGAGCGTCTTAAGTCTACTTCCTACCTGCTTCACTCTTCCTTCACGAAGTACTGGTACCATTGTGTAAGCCTTGCCATCAGTCCCCTCACTGAAATGTACTACGTTTCTAATTTTAGAAAATATGTGAAACAAATATAAAAGCTACGAATAAATAGCATATTCTATTTACCTAATGATACAGTGCATATATGACGATTGAACTGTTGACATATAATTAATTCGCAAGCCTAGAAAATTAATAATATATTTGCGTCACTTATTGCATCCTAATTGTACGTCAACAACAAAATATAAATGCCAATAACTTAGTATAGGATGAACAGAATTTTCAGTAAAAATCGCGTAGTTAAATTTGTTCTTCTCATAATTAAAAAAAAAATTTTTTGAATGATAAATTTTATTGTGACGACTGATGCAGAACCTTAAGAACGAAACTTGGAACTATCGTTTTCATATAACAAGGGTTAGGAAAAATTCGCGAGTTCAATGACATGCATGCTAGAATCCAACGTCCTATGCATACTCAAGCCCCGTCTATTCGTTCATTGTCTGATGTATGAATGAGTAGCAGGTAATGAACAAATGGTAGGGCTTTGGTATACACAGGATAATGGATTCTAGCATGTTGGTCGTTGAACTCGCGAAATATTCCAAGCCCTACATATAACTTATCGGGCCAATGTTTGGCACAAGATACGCTGTTTGAAAATCTACGGGTATGTCTGGATGCGAATATAATTTAACAAATATGTTAATATTAAGAAAAGGTGATCATTGTCATTGGTCTTAATTTTCATATTATGAATTACATAACTTACACAAATTAATTATCATTAAACTATACTTGGTTTTACAAGACTATGTTCAGGTTAAAAACGTAAGAAATAAATGTACACAGTGATTTTTGTACTAACCATGGTCACGTGGAGTAATACAGTCATTGCTTTCTGTGCCAAGAGTCAGTAGTTCTGATAAATATATGTTTTATTAAATGGCATGATGGTTCATTGTTTAACAAACCGCCTCCAGTATTACTAAATTCACGAAACATAAATTGTTAGTATTTATAGTAAGAATCGCGACAGTATTGTGCTAAGACGTATGATTTCACAAGGTAAATGTTAGTGGGTTGGCGATTTAATGCAATTGATTTCTAGATGAAGGTCTCAGTTTTAGTGAATGTCAGTTGGATTTATATTTTTCTGAGTACAAATGTTAAAAGTATTTATTTTCATTGCAGATATGCTCCAGGCTGTGGTGTACTGTGAACGGAATGTGCACCACCATGTTACGCCCGGCTGCTGCAGGTACTTCATGTGGAAAGCATATGGTAATTATGTCTCTACAACGACCTTCGTATAACAATTATAGTGTTCGTTACATAATATGGCAACTATTGTACTGAACATACGTCAGTTATAATTTCAATCATTGAAATATTTATTTGAAAAATTGGCATTTTAAGGGCGCGATCTACCTCAATTTTCATCACCGTGTTTTATATATATATATATATATATATATATATACACACACACACACACACACACACACACACACACATATATATATATATATATATATATATATATATATTTAAAAAATGTGACTAAATTTTCCTCTTAGAAAAGTTTTTTATCTCGCATAGTTTTTGCGTAAGGGCTCGTTAAAGCCAATGTTTCCGTTTTATGGACGACACTAAAATCAACTCACGTACCAAACAAAAATTGCTCAGTAAATAACGATGTTGTAGGCTACAAATTCAGCTACGTTAGACCACAAAATAAATTTTTTTGTATTTTAAAATAATTATTTAATTTTTCAAATTCGTTTTTTAAATTTCAGAATTGTTATTTAAATACAAACAATGTTTGTTCTTTTGTTTTTATGTACAGTCAAATTGTAGTTAGGTTTGTCAGTTGGTATTAGAGTAGTCCTTAAAACGGGAACATGCAAAATGTTTACTTTAACAATCTATTACGCGAAAACTATGAGAGATGAAAAAATTTCATAAGAGCCCAATTTAGTCACATTTTTGGTCTAAAATAAGATAAAAAATATCTGGTAAAGATTAAAAATAAAAAATGGCGTTGAAGATTGCGGTAGACAGCACCATTAATCTCCTCGCAATTATAAATAAGTGGTATGCGCAATACATCAGTGACAGGAGAGAAAAATTATACGTTGTTCAGCACAATACACTACAGTATTAGTGATTTTTAAAATTCTCGAACAGTCAGCAGGCTTCCAGTTTTGTCAGGTAATACAAAATTAACATGACTACGTATTTTTGTCAAAAATATAACTCTACTAGGCAAGGGACAATATCTGCCACTTCTTGCGTTAGTGTCGGTAAGGGCTGTAAACTGACCAGTCACAGAGCTTTCGTGAATATGACGTTATATGTAGTTGATAATTTAAATGCATAAATTTGGTTTGTTTTTCGCTTCAGAATTAAATTATATTACTTCTATCTTTTCCAAGCCTAGTTAAAATTAATTTTACTATGGCCTCGCATTCTATTAGAACACTTATTAATAGCAGCGCCACTAAGGGAAAATCTTTCCCCTGTGCCAAACTCCCCCACACGGAACACATTTTCTTACCAACCTGGGCCCGAGTGAGGTAGCACAACGGTAACACGTTGGACTCGCATTTGGAAGGCCCCGGGTTCGATATCCGGTTCCGGCCTTCCTGATTTCGGTTTATTGTGGTTTCCCGAAATCACTCTAGGCGAATGCTGGGATGGTTTCTTAACAAAGACCATGGCCAACTCCTCTCCCAGCTCCTGTCATTGTACCAAGTTGTGTGTCGCTGTCTCTAATGACTTCGCTGTCAACGAGACGTAAAGTCACCTTACTTATTTACTTACTAACCTGTGGTAGGATTAGCGTAACACGTTCCGTAAGCCGGGGTGACGATTGACCCGTGAGATGATTTTGAGACACTTTTATGGTATTTTTATTTTCCATAGTTGTTGCCTGTCAGTAAATATTAATTAAATGCCATGTTGATTATTGTTAGGAATTTATCGCAAGTGAATCTCTGTATTCAGAGATACAATAAATGCAAAAATATTTACGATTCTTAATGTCCCAAAGTCCGTCATTCTAGCTCATGGTACACAGCCGTCTTTAGTAGAAGGCCGGAGTCGTGAATGTGGCAACGCTGCGTCGCGGACCTGCTGCCTGTCACTTCTTGACTGCCCTAGTCTCTGTGACGTGTCTAGATGCAGCTTTAATGACGTGTACACGTCTACACAGACAATGGCTATCAATGAGCGACCGGCAGTAGGTCTCCGATGCAGCGTTGCCACATTCAAGACTGCGGCCTTCTACTACAGACGGCCATGCGCGGAACCGACCGTCAGCTTCTTGAAGGGTTGGTTGCGGGGAAGAGGACAATGATCTAGTGTTGTGTGTGTAGTGGTGCGTGCAGCAGAAGTGCGTCATGATTGGTGAGAAACAGGCGCCCATCCACGGCGGCTGGGGTGACTGGGGTCCCTGGAGTCGCTGCTCGAGGACCTGCGGTGCTGGGGTGTCCATAGCGGAGCGCCACTGCGACCACCCCGTGCCGGCCTTCGGCGGTCGCTTCTGCATCGGCGAGCGACGTCGATACAAGATATGCAACACCGAGGTGCGTACCTTCCCCACACTAACTAGACTACACTCCAGCACACACTACTGTGAAGTCATGACTTTGAGGGCCATCCTTCCTCCGCAGACGCACAGTCAGACCGGAGATTGCTATCTTGTCTCTCCTTGACTTTACCTAAATTCTGCACATTTAATTCAATGGCTTTGACTTTTGAAACTCTCAGGCTCATTGATGCAATCTCTGAGGCGTGTCCTCTCTCAGTTAATTGGAATTGTTTATAAGGAAATATAAATGATCCTTAACCACGCTCACGGTTTGGTTTAGTATTTTTATTTCCAATCTAAGAATATTTCCGCGACCTTACAAAACAAAAGTAAACTGAAGGGATTTTGGTCAGTACTTAGTATCTAGGGTCTTCAGCGCTGAGAGGGGTGACACTATGCGAGTATAAAGCAGCGCCAGAAAGAAGGGGCGGGGGAAAAGGTAGATTCTCGAGAAAACCCGCCGCCAACCACGGCCACTCAATTAATTGGAATTGTTCTTAAAGCAGTAATGATGATCACGAGCAATGCATATGTTTTTACTTAGTATTTTATTTGGATCCTAAGATTTATTACCACCACAACGTTACGAAGGAAAAACCATGAAACTTTAGTTAACGCCAGTAGGTGGCATGCTAACGGCTTCAGCACGCTTTGCGTTACATTCAGCAATTGCCACATAAAGCATGTAAAGATAACTTTCAGTTGGTATAGAGTGTGTGACGTCACGTAACTTCCTTTCTTACCTGCGCAACAAGCTCCGGACTTTATATTATTATCAATTTCCTCGAAGATGTTTGGAGACGTACCTAGCGAAGCGGATAGGAAACTCGCTTCCCAGAATGGCGATATAGGATTGATTCCCGGCATGATCGACACGGATTTTTGCATGTGGTCATTCACCGTGCCCGACAATATCTCCAATAGCCTGACATTCCTCTGAGACCTCCCGTTACATCACCGCACCCGTCTTGTAACTCAGATGCTTCCCACACTCACCTTACTTCACCCCTCACCAGAACTGACAACCTTGTTAAATGCTGACCAAAATATGTTATTCATTTCACTTACGAGAAATGTATTTATGTAATCTCGGATTTATGTTTTTTCACATATATCATGGAGTGGAGAAATTGTTTTAAGTCTTGTTCGTCAACAGGTCAAAGATTATCGTTTTCAAGAATTTTTTGTTATTTCATAGGACGCGGTGTTTGTTACTGTTATTACCATTGTAATCTCACGTGTAAGGCTCCGCATATGTAAAACATAGAGTTCGTAACAAAACGTTGGTAATAAACATACTAAAGTGGTTCTGACCAAAAATTAAACAAACTAATTTTTTTACTGATTATTGCAGAAACGCCAAAACTGCTTCTATTCAACATGTTTTACCAAAGCACGAAAATTATTACACATGTGTTTCGAGCCCAAATACAAGTCTATAAACTAGGATTGTATTTTTTTTTTTTTCGAATCTATGTATTCAAGAAAGTAAGTTTCGCCTATAGGATTTTAAAGTAGTTAAAACCATGCATTTTATTATTTCTAAAATCGCTCAGTGTGCGTAAGTAATGTCTGATTAAGAATAGAATTTAAAGAACGTTACACATTTGTATACCGATTTGAGGTTCTCTAATAGTATTTAAAGCTTGTTTTCTTGCAGATAAATTTTGCTTTTTCCGATATAAAATCTTTTAAAGGGTATGCGTGCACATTTACACCTTTATTTTAAACAGTATGTCATCAAGTCAGTGACTTGCGCTTAGAGGCTAGGTTGGGGCGCGATGTGCGTACTGTTTCGTCCTTACCGTTTCCGAGCTTGATCTCGACCGCTTTAAAGTCTTCCCCGCTAGGCTGCCACCTTAACGTGAGTGCCTCGGAAAGACAATATTTTATCTTAATTGTTTATAAAGTGCAAAATAGCAGCAAGAAAGCAGAGCTTCCAGTGTTGACCTCTAAATATTTCTAAAGAATTATAGAATAAACCTACCGTTTTTCGTAATACTAAGGCTTTGAGCAGAAACATGTTGACCGTGTTAATTGTGATGTTATATTTGATACATTGTTCACTTATTGCATAAACTACACATGCCTGCTCTCTGTTGGTAACCTAGTGAACTATGTGTACAGATACTTCCCAATTTTGTGAAGCCCGCAAAGTGGTTTATCACGATATTGAGGTATATCATGATCTATTCAAGTTCTGAATGTTATATGGCCATAAAAGAAATACATGTTTCTATTATTATATATCAAAGAATGTAACTGTTCTCTATAAAACTTTTCTTACCATACCACGAAGTAGTTTTACCGAAAAAAAGTTATTATTATGCGGCAATGATCACAAATATTGTATTTCAATTTAAATTGTTGAATATTAATATTATTGGGAAATTTATTAGTGTATCTTGGAGATAGAACCTAAGGCAATTAAGGTATCATACGCCAAGAGACAGACTTCTTAATTGAGATTCTATTGGACACGACATTTCACACATGTGAAAAATTGCGTTTGTTTTAGCCGACAATCGAACTTGAATCGCCGTGACAGGAAGCGACATCGCTGTGATAATGCTAGGTGGAGACTTTTTAATACTTATCGTGAATAAATCTCTTTATTTTCTTAAAATCAAAAATGATTTTGAAAGAAATATTTACACAGAAAATAATAATTAACACCAAAAATGTGTTTTTAAGTTCTGTTTGCAGTTAAACATGATTTTTTTAAATGCGAGCTTACGATTTACAAACACTGTTTTTGTGTGCCGTGAAAAATGTGTTTATCTGAGCACGACTCATTATAAATTATGTTTGCCGAAAGAAGTTTTGTTGCGGCAAAGAAAAAAGAAAAATTTGGTTTAAATATTAACCATTCCAAATTAGATTTACTAAAATAATTGTAAAATAAACTGTGTTACTATAACATAAGTTTATTTACCAAGAACTTTATGTTTAAAAACATATTACCATTGCTACAAAAAATTTAATCCTCTTAAAAAAAAGTATTTCAAAGAAAAAATCAGCAACAGCAAAATTTTGTTTTATTAATTTTTTTTTTAACTTAACTCGCGTTTCTTTAATTGAAGGAAAACTGCATCAATTATTTTATTTTCCTGTTGAAAGTGTTTTACTCTGAATCATGTATTCTTCGCGGTTTTTTGGCGGCTTACCAAAGCAATTTACAATAACATTTCCACTGGTTTTGTATAAATCTTTTGCACGAGAAAATTAAATTTCATGTACTTGCTGATCACTATATCTGGGTAAATGATATAATGCTGCAAATAATTCGAAGACAATACACTTTTATTGCTTCGAGTCATAGGCTTTAGGATTAATTCCACAATTATGTTTTTAATTTCGTATGTAACTAATGCATACCCTACGTAAATCACGGAATACTGAAAAAAAAGTGGCTTCGAGACAAAATAAAAGATTTATAGAAACGTTTGGTACATGCACAAGATAAGCGTGTTCCTGTTTTCGGTTACTGCGACTGTTATAAAGAACTATTGTTAAAACAGTAGAGCCGGCCATGAGTTAGGTAGAAATAAAATATTATATCACTGATCATATTTCATTATTGTACGAGACACTACTGCCGTTAGTGAGGTGAAGATTTTTACTTGTTCGTGAGTTGTGTGTATAATCACTAAATTAATTTCCTATTTGTCCATTTAACGTATATATTGCAAATGCCCTACTTGGAATATTTTGTAGGAAAGCTATTTAATCGACCTTTAAAAACGTTCGTTGCAGGAAACATTTTTTGAAATCTTCAGCATGCGCCATGTTTCCTTACCATCGAATTATGTTTGCTGGAATTATAAGCAAACTAAATTTGTCTTATGTTACGGTCACCCACCCCTAAATTAGCAGTCTAATTTAAGTGTCTGTAGTTCGACGCCATAAATAATATCACATATGGAAGGTGATTTTCAAAGCTTAGTCCTTTAGTTTACTGGACACACTTTTTTGTGCGAATTGTAAATAAAGCAATACATTTTTCTTACATTTCGCTTAGATAAGTGTCAGCAACTTTACAATTTCGAAGTATTAAGCTGAGAAATTACTTTTACATTTTTGATAGGACAACATTCTTTTGATAATATTTCAGTTTTGGGGGCAGGTAGAAATGTGATTTACCGTTGTTTTCATTTCAGATAAGCGGTCCAGTCGAGTTCTCTCTGTTCTCTCTACCGTGACAACGTTGAACTAGGGATCATTACATATATGTATTCAACGTAAAATTAAGTGCATTGTTGTGTGAATCATGTGTTTCAGAAATGTCCCGAAGGTTCGCCAAGTTTCAGGGCTGTCCAGTGCTCAGCGCATGACGATCAGGAGTACCATGGTAGGAAGTACAAGTGGTTACCGTATTTTGACAAGGGTAAGTATGGCCAACTTTTGGAAAGTTTATTTGTTACTACATAATAAAATGCCATGCTACTCTGTTTCTTCTGTTTTCGTAACAATATATTTTTTTAACATAAACGAGAGAAGATCTGTTTAACACATTTGTCAGAAATAGTAGTCACCACTTTTTTTTTTCAATAGATCAAATACTATGATTTTAGGTAATTCTACGATCAACACAATTTTTGTTAGTTCACTTATTAGTCTAAATCGTACAATTTCAAGTCTCGAAAAAAATTAGCCGCCGTGGCAAAAACATTTTAAACAGAACAGATAAATAGATTTAAGCTTAGAAAAATAAATATCGTAAAAAGAATTGAAACTAAAAAGCATGGCCTCAAATTCTTGTAGATCTTGAAAACTAAGTTACTTCAATTATTTATAAAATCAAGCGGTCAATCAAAATTAATAAGTGTTTCCAGCAATAACAATTATATCAGAGATGAGGGTACTGTAAGCAGCAGTATGACAGACCATGTCTAATTCCCTGATAGTGAAAGCTTTATTCATGTAGGCATGACACAAATTTACACTGGTTATGTGACAGGGCAGTGGCGTATATGTCTTTGTGTTGATGTGTCTGTTGGATGTGTGCGTGTCGGTATATCTGAGTGTATGCTGGTGTGCCTGTGTGTGTTTGCGTATTTCAGTGTGTGTACATGTGTGTACTGTTTTATTTATATGGGTATTGGCGTAAGCGTTAATGTATTCCAGTCATATTTTCCCAGCGGTAGTGTTCAGTAGTGGAAGGCAATGACTCAGCGTTATATACCGGAACCGACGTCTTATAGAGCAGTGGGACGGATTGAAGTTAGACAAAACATAAAGTAGAATACGCCATTAAAGTGTTGGAAATTGAGATTTCCTGCATATGAATATGTATTTAAACAGCCAAGAAGTGTTTCGAATAAAAAGAAGATGTCGTCTAGAGTAACAAAATTGAGAGAAGACCGTTATGTACTATAGGTATTTATATGCTACGGGTGGTCCCATAGTTAATTTTAAACAATGCTCTTTTAATTGTTTTGACCAGTGATGGTTTGGTGTCAATAAGATCCACAGAGTTCCTTCAAATTGTTTTTTTTTAATTTGTTGAGCTATAGTTGTGTCGGTCATATATTTTAGACGAAAGTAGAAATCCTTGCTAGGTTATTTAACTCTGGCAATTTCTTTCTCATATTAATATTACCTGAATACACTTTAAATATTTGGAAAAATTTAATGTGAACCAACATTTCAAAGTCTATTGTTAATAGGTGTGTAGGTGTGTGTGTGCGTGTGTGTATACACACACGATGCAGCATGATCAATTTTGCCAGTTATGTACATTAATATTTATCAAATTTTTAAAAATACAATAACAGTAGATTAAAAACCGACTTAGCTCACCACGTAGGTCTACTTGTGTCATTCACATAGTTTATATATTATTTTATTTCCAGTATCATTTGAACATATTTTGATTCACTCGGTAAATAAATAAATGTTTTACAATAGTTGCAATTTCTTAGAGGAAGAGCGAACTATTTTTTTCTTGTCATAGAAGTCAACATATGAAAAGTTATGTAAGGTCCTGAATATTTCAATCTCGCGTCTAACAGTCTTCTAAATTCGGATTATTTAGTGGTGATGTGAGAATAATTTGTTCTATAATGTACGTAAAACTTGGTCGTCAGTCTGTTATAAATGACTGTCAGAAGAATAACATACGTGTTATGTATTACAAACGTGTTTGTTAACAACGTGTGCATGTTGCTGACAGACACGTTGTAGTACACAACATTTCAGAAGCTAAATTTTTCTATTGGATTGCCTATGTAAATAAAAACAGTCAAGTATTTAGAAAATTTAACTGCGAAATGAACCCTCACGAATGTTTACTGCAGCATTCATGTAAACAATATTGAAATAGACGTAGCATTCATAATCGCGTCAAAATTTTGTATTGTATTTTTAAGTTCTGTATTTATAACACTCGCTGATGACATACGTTATTATGACAACGTTTGTAGTTTGTGACATACAAGAACAGTTATGTGGAACTAGATACATTATGATGCACATTGCTGAATATTTGTGCCGTGGCCCCTGAGGTGTATGTTGATGCCGAGCAACCCTGCAATGCTGGTTGCCTACACGTTGCTAGATAAGGCAGAGTTCAAGCGTCGTGCCCTGGGACTGAATTCGTACGAGATGGAATATTAATCACCCCCGGGGTTCATCTGATGTATCAGGTACTACGCTAGGAACTCTCACCCCAGTTGCAAATTCCCTTATGATTGGTTCGTACACGCAATCTAGTAGTTTCCGTATGCTGTTATCAATCCCAGTGTTACGCACAACAGATTAAGCAGACAAACGATGAGCGTATGAATATTTTTGTTACATAGTGTAAACAGCGCTATTAATTCTGAATAACAATTTTTCATTGTGTGGTAATTAAAAACAAAAATTCGTTTTGGAGAAATTTTACTGGTATGTATTAAAATATTTAAACAATTTATTAAAACAGTAATGCTAGTTGTAAATGTTAGAGAAATAGAAACTAAACTGGAAACATAATCTTTAATTGAATAAACATGTACCACTCGAGAAAAGAAGACATGTTGGTTAGAACGTAACAGTCCTTTCTTCAGCATTGCCAGTGGTGTGCCGAAATACGAGAACGTCTCTTTATCCTACTCTGTAAACCTAAAGATCGCACAAACGGCGGTTTAAAGAGCATTACAGGCAACAGATATATGTAATTTATACGTATGATTGTTGTACTGGTTATCATTATTAATAACGTCTCGCCATTTCTATTTATATTATTATCCAGGTGTTAATAGGTGAATCTGTAACAATTTTAATTATATACATAGCCTAAATGCCCGTTACACACAGTTGTATATCACAGCACCCTTGTAGACAAATTGCATTGTTTACGTTACACAGGTTGCATAGCATCAGGTGTTACACATTAACTTAAGAAATACTTCTCAACTAATTTGACCGAGAACGAGAGCTTGAGAGTATCACACCAAGGGAACCGTTTTTGTTTTGTTCCTTGGGTGCTTTTCTTTATAAATCCCTCAAAAGAATTTGATTTAAATGCGTAGCTACCGCTTTATGCACAAATAAATGGATTGTTATTTGATTCCACTAGTGATTTAAAACTGTTACGGGCATGATTTTACTAAATGTGCACGGACCCTTTTGACAACTTCGTTCATGTAAACATTACACGAAATAATTGTTCGTTATTGATGCATTTATTTTTATTTACGTTCGCGAACACATTTTCAAACTTCATACTTTAAGCGTACATAGTATCCACTTTAGACTATAAGTCGTAAATTTGTTTTCGGCATGTTTTTTCGGCAGGAATCCCCTCCCAAGAAGTGTCTGTTTAATTAAGAATCATCCTATATACAGGTGTTCCAGGACTAGACGTCAATAAAGAGGTGGGTGATAGAGGGGCCCAAGACCTACCAAACAAACCAAACTTATATATATAGAGAGAGAGTTCACTGAATTTATAGATATTGACGTAATTTTTTCTTCATATTATTGCTTACTTAAATACTTTAAATTAAGTTTATTGATGTTTCAAAAATTTGACACCTAAGGAGGTGAATAGTTATGAAACAGGATGAAGGATGTTGTCAATTAAACGTCTACATACTTAAAATAAACGGGCTATCATCACGATTTACACTTAAATGAGACTCCCCTACATAGCCTAAATTGTCTGAAATAAAAAGCTTTTCTCTCTCTCTCTCTCTCTCTCTCTCTCTCTCTCTCTTTCTCGAAATTCTTCGAATCCTAAGGGGGAGAAAAAACCCTTAATATATGTTTTACATAAATCCACGAGTATTTCGAACCCGTCAAAGTATAGAGTTGTTTTTCGTATTTTGATGATGAACGCGTAAATTCCCGTAAATAGAACTAAGTAATTTTAAAATTTCCAACTCTGAGGGCTGTGATGGAATAAAAAAAAATAATGAACTGTCGATTACGTTGTTACTCAATGGGTTATCGGCGTGGTTTTCACTTCAGTTGGATTCTTATACAAATGTTTAACCTGTGATGGTAAGATTTTGCGAAATTCCATCACTGAAGAGGGGAAAATACGTCATATTAGTATTCATTTACCCCATGAAATCTACCTATCCAGTTGAGATATTGAGATATGTTTAGCTTCCTAGTGTAACTTACTTAAATGTGAAAAATAATTTTCTCGGTAATTATACTGAGAAAATAATTCTCAAGTACCCTGGGGTGCGGGGACTAACGTAAACGTTTCAAAGCAAACGATCCGAAAATGCAAATGCTGCCATAGAGAAGTAATTTATGTAAGTTAGCATTCTGCAATTGTATCGTTACAAATGGGTTTACACCCTCTGTGTGCCCCCACGGCCGTAGAAGAACAGGTCTGGACAGTCGCTTGGAAACTTTGTTGTTTGGCTGCAGTTCACCAAGTTACCGATAATGCTGTCCATTTTTAGCGCTGTAATCCGGGCGGTCGAGCTCAAATTCCGCCCACTTCCCTCCCACTAAGATAAACAATTTATCAAAACGTATTTTTTATCAATTTACGAAATACTTTCATCGCTCACAGTTTTAAATCATGGCTCCAAATATCTTTATTTACTTTGTAATGTTAACAATGGAAAAAAGTGGGCGGAGTTTGAGTCCGACCGCCCGGGTTACAGCGCCAAAGAGTACAACAATCTCGGCAACTTGACGAACTACAGCCAAACAACAAGGGGTTCAAGCAAAATACATTGGTAGCTAGGCGAGTGTCCAGACCTGTTCTTCTACGACCGTGGTGCCCAGTGACGGAATATTTGATTTATGTTTAATGAACTTTCGAAGGTACGTATTGAAGTCGCAGTCATTAATGGTCGTACTCGAGAAAAACGAGTTATCATACCACGTATACTACTTAGGCATATACAGTATATATACTCTCTCATATTCTTTTATTTTTCTATGACTACTAGTAAGGTCCGTGACAGTTATTAAAAGTGCCACGGATAGACTCGGGAAAGTTTTTAGCTATAGCTACTTAGCCTACTGCAGAGTGAGCTCAATCTGCAACTTAGTTATTCTAACACTTAATGGCCGAGCTACTAATCTGGGGTACAAATATGTCCTTCAATTGATTAAATATACACTTTTACGAATAATAAACGCTGACAATGTCACGGGTGGACTGCTAGCTAATATCATATAAATTTTAGTTAATTTGTTCGTCTTATATGCTGTTCTATACCAGTCATTCGATTGCGATGACATTTCTGCAAAAAAACTGATAAGCGGTAGGTAAAACAAGGTAGAGGGATAGAAAAGGATACCAAAATAATTTGTTAACAAATAAGCTTTTGTAAGTTGTGGGTGCACCTGCGAAGGTTTCTACTAATTTGGAGGGGGATTAGGGGTCAAAACGGAGTAGAGGGGCAGAACGGGGTACATAAAAAGTTGTCGGACAATTGTCCTTATCAAAATATTTCTAAAACCCACATTAACTCTCCTTAACATAATTTTACCCCATTTAGAACTTTTCAAATCTTATTGTGAGGGCGTGGTACATAATTCAACGCTAAAAGCATTAATCTATAACTAGGTTTCTTGAAGCATATTTGCGAAAATTAAACAATAGCAATCCTAGACAATAGTTGTAGCTAACGTTTTGAACAAAATTGTTTCCAGTGTTACAGACTTCTGAGGCACATCTTTGACGCCGGAACCTCGTGCATTTAACTGCGGCGCAAGAGATCACGCGTAACGAATTAGTAATTCTGGATAAATATGTAGTCATTAAGTTGGTAAATACCATTACTAGGATTGCCATTGAGTATTTTATCCATATTGGCTTCGAAAAAAGCGTATATATCAATTGATGTTTTCAGCGTTTATTTATCTACCTCGCACTCTTAAGAAATATCATCACATTCAATTGAAAAGCCCGCAAACGAAGTTGCGGGAACCAGCTAGATTATTTATAATAGTCCGATGGCTTGGTTAAGTGGCTAGAGCTCCTGATTGATAAGCAAGGGTTCCGATCTAGATTCCCGGCAGGGGAGGTGATTACTTACAGTTGCCTCTCTGGGTTGAGGACTGTTTGTTGTGTTGTCTCCTCATATACATACTGTAGAAGACAGTGGAGAACCACTGCATTAACACCTCATCTCGTCGACCTGGGAGGACGTCGTGGTGACCATAACCTGCCTTCAGGCAGAACACCACTCATCAATATACTTACAAAAAAAAGCAGTTACACTCGAATTTTCTTCAGTCTTATTTCTGTCTAACAACGTACACTTTTTTTTTAGTGAAATCGTTATAAAATAATTAAATCGGAAACATTCTTAACCTGACACGTCCATAAAATCATATATGAGTTAATCTCACTTTCTAAATAATCTAGAAATTTTAAACACTAATCTAAATACAGATTCTATTAAGTGAATTGAAGTCATATTTAAACAGTCATGTTTCGCCGTAGTTGGTATTATAAGATATGAGATTTTACACTTTCCTCTGTAACTAGATAAAATTACCAAGTTTGTCTAGAAAGTTTACTCCTCAATTACACCGTAACAATACTTTCTTTGCCGCTACAAAATGTTTCTTTAAATATGAACCACAGCTTAGTAGCTTTGCTTTAATATTTTTTTTTGTTTGAAGGTTACTGCTATGGTAACAAAAATTGTATTGTTATTAAAATAGTTTATTTTACGTTCGTGTGTTGAAGAGAGTTGTAGTGCCTTTAACACAAGCTTTCTGTTGAAAACGTGTTTCGTTTTCTACAAGAAACGTACAGTTTATTATTAGAAAGCAGTTTAAAGAAATAATTTTGCACGAAACATAAGTTTTTCATAAATTATATCACGATAAAGTAAAATATGAAGTCATAATTGTCGGTGTCTTAAAGACAACAATTTAAAATTTGCAGGCTCGATATCACTCAGATCGCCATGGAAAGTTCAAAATCATTTCGTTTGTATTTAACTAAACAAAATACATTATCGAAGCACAATTAATGTATGAGAACATACTTACAAACCTCTGATTTAAAAGAAACCGTGAAAATATAGTTTTTAACGTGTGTTGATTGTACGTACATGTTTGCTCTGATTTTACATAGCGATGCTCGAGATACTTTAAAATGAGATGTAAATAGTAAACAATATTAAGATACGTTGTACTGAATTTAAATTGCGTGAAACACAAAGTGTACCGAATATGGCCCGCTTAAGGTTCACAAATCATGTGTGCCTAAGTCATTAATGATATTACTACTATAACACATGGATAATGTAATACAGATATTTATGGATGGTGTATGTTCATACTGGAGAGTAGTATGCATCGCGATCCCACATCGATCTCGGCATTACCACACATTGGCGACTAGTGGGCCATATTGAGAACTGATATATATATATATATATATATATATATATATATATATATTCGGTACAGGTGCCTTACCAAACATTGGCACGCGTTATTTAGGCGAATTAAGAAAAACTATATACTTGACACACGCATTCCCGGCCACTTTTTGTGCAGCAATGTTACTGTGCAGTAGTTTACATTTAAACAAAACATTGTTGTGGTAGGAAAGTATTTTACAGTGTATCTAGAATGGATTGAACCGGAGGACAGTGTGTCACGCCCAAAGAGGCAGACAGCCAACTTAAAGGCACGTAGGCTTGTGACGTTCACGGCGAGATGACATGAAGGGAAACCCTACAATGGAGTAGCGACGCAATGCAAAGGTCGGGGAAACAGGCTACCTCGAAAAAGAACCGCCGGCCAACGGAACCGTCCGCCACGTTTCCATCATGTGAAATATCCGGGACAAACCCTGCCAGGAATTGAATCCGGATTACCTTTATGAGAGACCATAGGTCTGACTACACTGCGAGGGCGCCGAAATCGCTATTACTAAAATACTGTTATATATAAATCATTACCTTTTGTTGTTGTAACCTAGTATTAACCATTGCAGCAAACAACTGGGATATTATTGTTTGTAACCCTGTATGTTCGACATTTTACTTATGTGTAGTCAGTTGGTTTTAATTATGAAAACATAATTTAGCAACCATTGTGAGATGTGAATCTCATTCTAAATTGAATTCATTGTTGTTGGCATACAATTTTTTGTAGGTAATTGTGTAAAGAAATAGTATGAGACAAACACTATAATTTAATTTAATCTTTATCGTGCATCAAATATATATGTCATAAGGCACTGCAACGTATTTCACCTAAAGAACCACATCCCAAAAATAACTTTGGTCAGACATTATTCTGAACAAGCGTTTATAAATGTTAATTGTTCATGTATAGATTGTAATATTCCCTAAACATGAAAATTACAAAACATTAAGCTAGTTATTGCTTTTGTTTTTTGATGAATGGTATTTGGTCGTTAACTTAATGAGTTCGCAGTAGTGAGTGTGCGTTAAAATATTACATTTCTCTGACACTCTACTTTGAAGGTAACTTTCCATTGTTTTCTTTAGATGAACCATGCGAATTGTATTGCTCTGACTCTGATGACAGCATGATCGTTCCTTTTGGAGATTCTGTTGAAGATGGAACACCTTGTAATATGGGTTCTAACGACATGTGCATTCATGGTGTTTGCAAGGTGAGTGAGGTTTTATAGGGTAAATTACAAAAACACAGACTGCATCATTACATTTTAAACAATGTTCCAATTATTTTTTATTAAATAAGTCTGCGTAAGAGCGAATCGTTCAACACTGTGTACAGTCATCTTCATCAACTATAGACTCATATCTTAAGAAAGTTATATATATATATATATATATATATATATATATATATATATATATATATATATATATAATTTAAAATATTTGTCTAAATGTAGTTTATGTATTTCACAATAATGTCTTCGCCCCGGCGAAAACCAACTGCAAAGAAAATTTTTGTAAACGTTTTTATTGCGATATTTTTAATATTTCTTACCATTTTAGAAAATACGTTGTACGAATTTGGCACTCGTGTGCACTTAAAACGTCAAAGAAGCTTCTTGATTATATATGAATAAAGTAAAGCGTATTCACAAAGAAAATAATATTGGGGTTTCTAAACTTCACTATGCAATCAACTAGGAATAACAATTTAACTTATCTTGTCGAAAATAGTGTTATACCCGTACATTGTGTTGTAACTAGTTTCTCACCTGTTGTTTGGTTTCATATCTTGTTTGATTTACACTGTAAACGATGATAAACGTATAACATATTGTGACAGATGTTAGCAGTCAGGGTGTGATTATATGATTACGGTAATTGAATATCTTTATTTATGTGAAATAACTTTTGCGGTATTTATGAGAATCATCAAACCCAATATTTGCGCAATTGTTTCATGGGAAATCATTTAGAGTTAACAATGTATGTATAGAGAATTTGATACATTAATTTTCGTTTGCTTCTAACAATTATTTTAAAAGACGTTGCTTTCTTTGAGTTTGAATTTGGAAGCATACGTCCTGGTATACATTGCGTAAAACAAAAAGTAAATTGTCATGATTTCTAAATGTATGTTTTACCGTTGCAGTTTTTCTTCATCTCTTCAAGCAACTTTCAAAGGGAAAACTTATTGGCTTACAAGACAACCGTCTTTATGTCGGTTTTTGGATGTGCGTTCATTTCTTAGCGCGAATCCTTCCTAATAACTTTTAAACACGAGCACCGAATTAAATCATACTTGTTGCACCGTTCTCCCTGTTATGTAACTAGGTTAACTTAATGGAGTTTTGCGTTGTTAGTAGTCAACTCGCAAATTAAAATTGACGTTAAATCACTAATTTCACAGTGTAATTGACAAGATATTTCATATTTCCTATATCACTAGGGCCACACAAATAATTCAAATCAGTACACATGCAATAGGTCAGAAACACATACATAACCTTAAAGTCGGGTCTCGTCCCTAGTGTTGAACTTTTCATTCAAAGGGAATAATGAAAATGCACACAATTTATTTTTGTAGCGCCTAACGTATTATAACGTAGGGACATGAAAATTTCGCGAATTCAATTACATGCAAGATAGAATCCATTTTCCTATGCATAGTCAAGCCTCGTCTATTAGTTCAATGTCTGCTATTCCACTGAGTAGCAGCTACTTGACTAATGGTCGGGGCTTGAGTATGGATAGAATAGTTAATTCTAACATGCAGGTAACTGCATTTGCGAAATTTTCCTGTCCCTATACTTGCAAATCTAGCAAACTTGACTGCAAATTACTTCTGCTGTTGGCCGACATTTTGGGTGGTGCGCCTGAAACACTTCTCAACCAATGATGTAAGGTAAACTGTAAAATTCTCACAAATTCTCACTTAGGGTCAGTTTAACCAACAAAGTTCAAACGAATAAAACTCGATTAGTGGGCATATAGACTCGATTAAGTAAGTGTAGTGTTTCACAACGTACTTTAAACTCGATTATCTATCTAATCGAGATTAAATTTTAAACCACGCCGATTTAGACAGCACAGTTAATCTCGCTTTCATATGAGGATAACAACATCGCGTGGTCAATTAAAAATTTATTTCATTTGCTGTCGGAATAAATATAATAATATTATCCCTTTTGTTGCCTTTTTTGGTTTAAAAACACGTCACATTACTTGTATTCAACAATGTAGACTATACAGCTACGACACTAGTCTTTTAGGCTAAATAATATCCAAACAACAGCGATTGCCTTTCCCGATACAGCCACAACATACAACATATGTACTCGGGGAAACTCTGACAGATGTTAATAAAGTTTTCGTACGTTTAAGGCAACTCGACATACACTTAGCCGAGTTTTACAAATTCCGATTAACTGAAAGTTGCAGCAATGGTAGGACACATCACTCTGAACTTACCACAAGTGAATTTCACATTTTTTGATATAAAAACTCCCCTCGCTTATTACCGAAAATCAAGGTTTAACAATCCAAAAATTATACTTTTGTACAACTTATTACATTACCACATAGTCACAACTGTCTTATTTTTGGAGCAGTGATGGCAGATAGGAAAACGAGACACATTTCCTGTCTGCCATCACTGCTTCAAAAATAAAAAGTTTGTGACTGTGTAGTAATGTAATAAGTTGTACAAAAGTATAATTTCCGAATTTTCAAACATTGATTTTCGATAATAAGCGAGGGGAAACAATTCTGTCGAATAGTGTGAAAATTCACTGCTTTGGCGCTCCATCGCCCTTAAGCGAGATTTGTTAGTCTCCTTTCGTGTAAAAATTAATCTTCGTTGGTGAAACCGGTCCTTAATATGTAACGCGTACACTAAATATTTGACAGTATGGAACCAATAACGTCGCAGGGAGCGTTCAGACGAGTATAAACCAGTGAATTCTAGTCTGTCGAAAGATAACAACACGAAGTTTGCATGGCTTAGTACCTAAGGGTTTGTGTGACCAATTTTAAATTAAGCACTACCATATGACACAAGGACGGCGTGCATCAAATTATAATATAGAAATATTATTTTTAAAAATTTGTCATAATTACATGCAGTATAGATTTGTGAGTTTATCGCAAGGTAATATATTTTACCAGACAATTGTATATTTTAAATAAGTTGCAACAGGTCGTCGGCAACAACTGCACGGTCCCTCGTTGCGGCGACAACTGCAGCACTTCATTGTAATAAAATCTTAGGCCGACAGCCCCTCACGCTACTGCACTCGTCAAAGTCGTGATGTTTTGTTCCAATGCTACATTTTGATAAAATTGGGCCGCAGCCCCCTAACACGACCACACTCGTTGGTATCTGTATTACCACTGCCGATGGCGGAGGCAAAACTCTCTATAAGGGGTCACACACGCCACCCCAGAACGCGCGCCTATTTGGCGGACAGACCTTACGTGACCACATTACTACCGACCCCCCCCCCCCTCCTAGAGCCTAATGAACAAAAAACTGCGTAGAAAACGGTAACGACGCGGAAATTAACCGAAAAATACCATAACAAACAACAAAGCTAATGTTACCCCCCGCACAAGGCCAACTAGCCATAACACCCTAACTGAATTCTAGATTATTCTACAACATGCAACTGCGTTTCCATACTTTCCCATTCCAAAACCGTCACCACTAATAAGGAGATATTAATTAGTTACAATATTACAGAATAAGAAACTACAATACCTGCCTAAAAAATACCTTACATAAAACAAAATACAAAACAAAAACATAACCCTGCAATGCTACAAAGTGATATAACAACCAAAGTAAGAAAAACAAGTTATGATAACATGGATTGTGTTGCTACACTTTAAATAGTGAATACGCAAAGTTACAAATGGAGTCCTTACGAATATTGCAGTACACTGTTACACAATAAGATACATAAATATTATAAAAGTTTTGACTAATGTAGGTGTGCTGAAAAAGTACATATTGTGAAATTAATGTGCTTATAATCGTAGCCTCTTATGTAATAAATTTTAAATAGTGCTAATTGAACTACAAGTAAGAATTTATATTTTGCCTCAGAAAGTAGATATAAAGCATACAAATTACTACGGATTTGATTTCACGTATTATAACTTATTTGACTAAATCATGTATTATTATACTAAGAGCCACATACACTAAGCTACATAAATATTATACGTATATATGTATATCAATATACCATATTTGCTGTACCTAATTACAATTTTTTTTAATTTGTATATTGTACTAAAGAATCTTATCTTGTTTGAAAAAATTATTTTTAAATATATAAACGATGCAGACTTTGCTTATGACTTTTTCACTGTTTTGTCATGTTTTTTTATTTATGTAACTGTAGGTTATAGTATTTTTTTTTAATTGTTCATGTTTCTAGCTCTTCATTTCTGAGACAACATAGTACAGCAACGGCGCTCGTCCACGACATTTTACATAATAAACGTAGTGAATCTCAGACTTTCTTTATAAATTAAGCTAAGCTTACCGTATCACGCCATGCCAATAATATTGTATTTATATTTGTAACTGGATCTGTTTAGTTTGCGTTAAGGTTATGCCTTCTAGTTCTTTACACATATATATATATATATATATATATATATATATATATATATATATATATATATATATATATATATATATATAACAATTTCAACATTTCGAGAGTGTTAAGTGGTCTTACATAGTACAACTGTGTAGAAGTTTTTTGCGCAATAATGCATATCTAGTTCGCAAAAAATATATATTTTGACTTATGTTATTTAAAATAACCGATACTTTGTGCGGGAATATATATAAAATTTTTCAAAAAGGTTTGGACTGTGGCTACGGTATAATTAGAGTACAAATTTTAACTTATATCCATGTAAAAACTGTATAGAAATTTTTGTGGTTATATAGTTAGAAAAAAAAATTCAAGAACATTGTAAAACTATTAGGCACGGCGTTAAATAAAATGGAGTTTGTAAATTTCTGATTTTTTATTTAGTTTTATTTAAGCCTGTGTATAATTGAGAGAGAAGTATTTATTTTGTCTAAGCTCCAATATGTTTATCTGTTCGTGTGATATGTTGCATGCTTGCCAACCCCAGAAAGTTGGCTGCGACTGGATGGTGGACTCGAACGCGACAGAAGATCAGTGTGGTATCTGCCATGGTGACGGCAGTCGGTGCAAGACTATGAAAGGAAACTACCCACGTAAACAAGGAACTGGTAAGTCAAACCAATAATTTTTCATAAAAATTTATAGTCCTTATTTTGTAAATTAAATTATAATTACAGTGAAAAAAACACATGTCGTTCAACTATTCAACATCCGAACTTTGAGAGGTGATTTATTATAACTGTTTGTGTAGAATAATTCTGTACAGTTAATATTAAATTGAAAAATTAAAAGTAACGCAAGTAATATAAATCTGAGTTCTCATAAAACCAATGTTTAACACAAGAATAAACATATTTCATATGGAATCCCCTCCTGAAGTTTAGAATTTGAATTTCCGAATAAACCATATAAATTCACATACATAGTCTATTTTATTTAGTAGTTGGCGCTTATTAAATTTTAAAAAGATTATGTAGGACCCAAAATGTCATACTAGAAAACTTTAAATTTTACCTCAATCATCATTTAGTTTTTTTTCTGTATAGTATGTGGTTTGAGCTTAGTTTACGTACGGAATATAATATTTTAAAACAAACACATTCTGTTTTATTTGGTGTTATGGTATCTTGTAGTAATCTATGATAATCGCGTCTTCTTCTTCGTGCCAACATCCAAAATTCTCTCAGCCTAGGCGCATCTTTATTTTCATGAACATATAATTTATAAATTTTCTACAACCGAGCCAGGTGGTGTAACGGTATCACGTTGGAATGACATTTAGTAGGACCCAGGTTTGATCCTCGGCTCCGGCCATCCAGATCTCAGTTTTCCATTGTTTCCCGAAATCCAGACGAATGCTGGGATGGTTCCTTAACAAATGTCATGGTAGAGTCATCTCTCAGTTCCTGTCATTGTAGCAAGTTTTATCGTCGTCTCTAATGTCCTTGCTGTCGACGAGATGTAAAGCCCAATAGTCTACCTATTAACAGACGCAAATAACCTCTAATGATGCGATTATCATCTAGAACCAACGACTAACAAACGACCAACATATTAACACGTCTGACTGGTGTCAATCGACGAACCCGCGTCCTCCCGAATGCAAGTCTAAAGTGTTACCGTTGCAGCATCTCGCTAGATGTAGGTTAATAATATCGTGTATTCTATGAAATTGCATTTTATTGAATTTTTCAGGTAATATGGAATGAAATTGTTACAAATTGAAAGATCTGTCGATCTATGGAAATGTACACTTACTCGAGAAAGTTTTATCGGAATTCTTAAAAAAAAAAAAAAAAAAAAAACTAAATCACGTGTTACGTCTTACAGTCATAGTATTTGGTTTTGTGATAGTTTAAATAATTTTACTCAAATGATATTCGTTCGGAAATAGCTGCTTGACAAAAAATTAATTTACTTTGGGCTCCTCACTTTATTTATTTAAACATGGTCATGACTTTGTAACATATTGATAAGTTTTATCGTTAGTTCATCATAATCATTTACATAGAAAACCTAAGCGTGAAGATTCAGAAAAGTCAGGAGAAAGTTAAAAATATTTTAAAGTGCACCTGACCGTAATGTAATTCAGGTCTCTGTAAACAATTATTAGTTTTATATGACGGCAAAACCTGTTATGTTCTTCGTTAACTTTTTCCGAAAAACACATTACCTGTGTAATTTATACATTAAAAAAATCAAATACAGGTTTTTTTCGACCATGGTACATCAGAAACGCTATGAATAACTCGGCACTACAGTAGCGTGTTATTAAACTACATACCTGCTACTTCAAGGTGAACGTTTTCACAGTACTGTATTTTATATTTTGTGGAACACGAAATTTTTTCTTCCGCTAATAGTTTCAGAAAATGCCTTATAATGCTCGACTTTTTATCTCTTAAAACATATAGAGTATTTAATTCGTGTTTATGTAAATACATTCAATTAGTTTAACATTTCCGATTTCTGGTTGCAGAAATAATGGCTGTAGAAATTCTGTCTAATAACAAATGTTTATTAATGTCTTTACACAGATACGAATTTTTAATTTTCGAAGAGCGCAAATTGTTTTCAAATATGTATTCACAATAATTTCTTTATTAAACAAACATTTATTAACTTAATTTTAAGAGTTAGTGTACGCTAGTTTTTTTAAAGTTCGAAGCACAGAAACAGGTATGACTGTAAGTCGAAAATAACACGTCCGTCAAACACCTTATCGCCTCTAGGCGCGGAGTATTGAACCAGTGCGCAGTGTTTTCGTAGAAACCGTTCTTCAATGGTACTTCAAACGATGAGCCTATTGTATTGTTTGTGGAAAGTATGAGTTAAGTCCAATGTAGGTTTCTATGACTTAGTTTTCCGATTACGGTTGATATTTTCTCAGCTACAACATCGTGAAAAAAAAAAACACATTTTTAGCACTTTTGAGGATTTTGGTAATCGTGTTCTTAATTAGTGGACGGCATTTTTTAAGTAATAGGAACGCAGTTTGAAGTGTGTCTTTTTTCGTAGATAAACTCATTGGAAACCTTTTTTAACAGTTACACAAAAAAAAATACTTTCCGTACCACACTACATCATGTCTCGCGTTCACTAACTCTTAATACCAGAGTAAAATTCTTAAGTTAAAGATTATCAGCTTGTTTTGTGTTATAACTCATGTGGTTTTTGGATTTTCAAGGCTACGAGAAAGTAGTGCAGATTCCTGCCGGCTCCCGAAATATTGTCGTCAAAGAGCTTGGAAATTCCCGCAACTTCATTGGCGTTGGGAACGGCAACGGAAAATTCTTCCTCAACGGGAAACGGTTTGTACATGTTACCATTTGTATATACATGTTATTTGAAGGAAAATAATTCGGGACCAAAACTTTGTTAACTTGATATGGAATAAATAAAGAACAGGTTTTAATATAATACTGACGTCACTATCATAGTCTAGCCTACAAACTAGTGCACTTTTTTTTGACAGATGACAGCAAATGAAATTAAATAAATTTATTCAATGTTTTACTGACATGAAACAATGTCTTAACAATCGTAATAAACGTTAAAAAGTTAGTCGATGTTGGCAGTTGGCAATCAAATTGCAATTCACAGCACAATACAAAACGTTTATGCCAATAGAGCTATCATAAATGTGCACTCGTTCGTAGTATAGACGACCATAACCCTTAATATTAATTTATACCTACTACTCTCTGTTTCTACCCCTACTACCACCACTTCAACCAACACTACCACTTCTACTACCACTACCACGTGCATATGCCACTACTAATACGCCTACAAGCACAGCCACTTCTACCACCACAACCACTCCTACCATCACTACCACTCCAATCACCTCAACCACTCCTACCATCACTACAACTCCAATCAACACAACCACTTCTACCACCCAACCACTCCTACCATCACAACCACTTCTAACGCCAAATCACTTCTACCTCAACATAACACTTCTGCCACAACGGAACACTTCTACCAATACAAACAATTCTACCACCACAACTTTTACCTCCACAATTATTTCTAGGACAACAAATACATCTACCACCAAAACCACTTACGCCACTACAACAATTCTGCCACAAAAATTACTTTTACCCCCAAAATCACTTCTACATCCACCATCACTTCTACCAGCAAAACCATAATTGCCACCACAACCATTTCTACCAACACGACCACACTTACAACCACAACCACCACAGGTACTTCTACCAAAATAACCATTTCTATCACAAGTACTTCTATCCCAACACCCACTTTTATCCCACAACCACCCCTACCATCACTATCACTCAAACCATCACAACCATTTCTATCACCGTAACAACTAACACAACAACTACTTCTGTCACCATAACTACGTCTACTACCGCAATCGCTTCTACCACCACATCCTCAACTATCACAACTACTTCTACACTAACAGCCACTTCTACTAACGTAACCACTTCTACCACTTCGAACAGTACTACCACAACCACTAATACTACACACAACTTCCACTACTTCTTCCGCCACATCTATAACTCAATACTTAATATACCACTAATGCTACCACTTATACTACTAATAATATCACAACACAACAACTATTATAACTACTAATGTTACTACTAATTCAACTACAACTAATAATAACTATGTAAATACTACCGAGTAAACAGCTTTCAAAAACATGCCTTTAGGTTCCATAAACAATGACGAATGGTTATTGAATGAACTGTAATATATATGAGTTGTGGAATGTAAGGTTGGAAGAAGTGGATGTACCTTGGTAAAGTCCAATGTTTGGCATTAGTAAATACATTTACCACCTGCAAATATCCACGCGTAGTCTTATCCGAAAGTTGGCCCGGATAGCAGTGGGGGAACGTCGATGTACTGACCTTTACGTAACTGAAGCCCTTACTTACGGACAACGTAAGTCTGTATATTTTATGTAACAAATTTAACATTATGAGTTAATTTTCCAAACCTTTACTAAAAGGTTTGACGCGCAAACTGTGTACAGTAATTTTCTGATGTGCAGGATGTTACAAAAAGGTACGGCCAAACTTTCAGGAAACATTCCACACGCTATATTTAAATATTGCTATTTTTATTCTGATACCATAAGTAATAACTTATAATAAATGCCCTACTTTAATAGAGGCGACTACAAAGGTGTTACATAACTACAACAGGTGACACATAGTAACCTACTTGACCATAAAACTTGAAACATATACGGTTATTGTAAATAATAATACCGTGCAAAGACAGCAGAAATGTCACTAATTACAATTTAATCAAACACACATCTTTCGATCTCCGAAGCTATTTTGTTCAAATGCTCGTCTTCTGAAGCGGGGTTTTGTGGTTTTCTGTGTGTAGTCCCAGCCTGTGTACGGAAACTGTGTTATGTTGAAGTAGATTTTAGTATGCTGGTCCGTTGCAGAGATAAACTTCGAATGGAACTAACCTATGATACATATACATAGTATAGTTGCAGCAAATAAATATTCTGTTTAATATACTGTGATATGTTAATCTACTGTTCCACAACACTGATATGGTTGTCTGTTGTAGACAGATCACTTTGGCAGATGAATACGAAATAGCAGGCACTCCAGCCCTGTACGAACGTGAAAAAGATCTGGAAAGTCTACATATTCCCGGGCCAATAAAGGAAGATATTATGATATACGTAAGTAACACAAGTTTTGTATCACTACATGATAAGAAAATATTTTACAAATATGAAATAGGTAGATAAGTTTAAAACAATAAATATTAATTATATGTCCATTTCCAAGAATGCTTACTTCTAAAAACACTTCTACTAAAATATGTTTTATTTACAATTTTAATCTTATGAGGATTTTTGATACTGTTTTAGTGTAAAGACGTCCATTATATTTTTTCACTTACAATAAAGAGTAAAACACATAGTTATAGATTTTTAGGGATTTCCTTTAGTTGAAGTTAAGAAGAAAGCTCTCGATAGATAATGAATCAATGCAGGTTTAAGTGAACGTCGGATTCAAATTTTGCACATAGTCTTAATGATTTTTTTTAAATATAAAGTATCAATAAAATTTTTAATCGTTGTAAATAACTAACCATATGGACTATCATTAAAAAAACTGTACACATTACACTGATAAAAAAGCTTATTGGTCATCACAAAAAAATATTATGTCGTTATGTACCTTAACAAATTATTTTGTAGTGATCACAAGAAAGTTTGCTGCAGCAAACGAAGTTTTGCAGTGGCTAAAAAAAAATAATTTGTAAGATGTATAAAAAAATTTCATGAAGTTATTATCATATTGTGACCACCACAACATCGTGTTTTTTGTGTTATCGTACTTCAAAGTGTAAAGATTTGTCAACGTTTACAGAGTGTGACAAGGTAGAGTGGGATATTTTATTGTGTAGAATTAAACATCGTATAGGAAGGGTAATCAAGATCCAGTGTATCACACCCTGAACTGTAGCTTTACAACTGGATGTCAGCAGGCATTTGCTTGCCACGGCGGATAGCATGACATGAGAACCTACAATGGAGAGGTGCCGGAATGAGGACAGGAGAAACGAGACATCTCCTAGATAAACCGCTGACCAGCGACATTGTCGAGCACGACTATGGCATTCGAAAATCCGGGTTCGATCTCACCTGGGATAAAACCCGTTCGCCTTGGTAGGAGGCGAATGGTCCGACCAATTGCACGCGTCGGCGACTTTTTCATAAGTAATATCATGTAAGAATGTTAGTCGAAAACCTGTTGTCAGTTTGCCAGTATTGCGAATATACTGGAAGAAACTATCTGTATTTTCAATAGTTAAAATCTAAAAGAACTTGAATTGCAATTTTTACTCAATTTTTGTTTCTCGTCAAGTACGTAAAATTTATGTATTAATTATGTAATATTTGAGTCGTTTATTTTGTGATAACATTATTCAAACAATGTCACTGTACGGACAAATTAAGAACATGTGTGTACTACATATTTTTTTTGTAATCTGACACCACACAGAATTAACACACTGTATTCAGTCCCATTGTTTACGTTATACTGAAGCCATTGACATTTCAATATTTAAAAAATACGAATGACACACCCGAGAATCCTATGGATGCCAGGTGTACCACTTACAAGTCTTATGGATCGGGAAGCCACTGAAATGTCGGGGCATTTCGTTCAGTGGCGTCTCCTGAACAATTGTGGTGGGCGTGCTGTCGGGGGCATTTTCGTTTTATAAAGGAACACCGTTGCCCGCGTAATAAAGCAGAAGGTCCGTGGGTCTTTCCCCGGAAAAATTTGGATTTCAAGGTGCAAAATTATGCTATTTAAGCAGTTTTTGTGTCTAAATTTTAAATATTCTGCTGTTTTTTTTATGTTTGGAAAATACATTTTTTTAATAAAATGTTTTTCAGATAAATATTTTTTATGATTATGTAAAAAAATAGGAGGAGGAGGGTTATTTCCTCTAAACATGTCCCTAGGTTCTGTTCTCAAAGAACTCATTCGCATAATTTGAGTTGAAAGTTACATACTCATAATATTTCGTATAGACATGAGATACAAATATATAGACGTATAATCACACTGAAATAAAATATGTTTGTACAGAAAATTGCATAAAATAATAACTGTACACATATATAAAGTATTAAACTATCTACCAGAACTAGTCCAGCATATATTGTGTCTTTATACTTTGTATGTACCTGCTTTATGACAAACGTTATACATATTACAAAAGGATCTATGACACAAAGTGTAAAAAAACAGTACGCCTATAGCTACCAAACCACACTTCAAAAGTACCGCGTCACGTGGCCTTGAAAACACTAACATGCACATGATGTCACAACTAAAGAAGCACATGGTAAGTCAGAATGGTTCATATAAAAATAATATTATTTTTACAATGTTCTCTGCTCATATTAAAGAGTTATAATCAACATTTCTATCTCTCTCGACCAGGCAATACTTAACTACTACAGAATTTTATTTATATTAAATTTCCAAATTTACTTACCAAAGAATGTCACTTAAACAGCAGTTCAATTCTTCTTTCCTGGGATATAAATTTCTCGATGACAGCATCGTTAAATTATGGGTTGCCCTTCAAAGAGATAAGAGCTCGCTTTTCAATGGAAAGTAGGCTTAATCCACTTAGTCTTTCTTGTAACTGCGTGCTTCTCAAAAAGGTGTTTACTCTTTTAAGAGTCGAGAAAGAACTTTCCACAGAAGCTGTAGTACACGGAATTGTCAATATTAAAATTGACAGTTTATACACTAGACTGAACCCTGAACTAAGACCATGTTGGTTCATTAATTAGACTATCTCGTACACATTCTTGAAAAAGAACTTACATGAACTGTACAGTACTATGAGCTCGTTTTTCAAAGCATAGTAGTCGAAGAGTTGACCATAAATTGACGACAGTTTATGTATAAGATGATCAGGAAAGTTTGTTTTGTAATTCTCGTATTTCTCACAGTATAACAGGTGAACAAATTTCAATTTATTGAAAGAAGGGAATCTTTTGTGTGTTATCTCTGACAAAATATGATCAATTACTTGACAATACAAACGACGATAACTGTAAATTGCTGTTTAATCCAAACGAAGTCTCTTTGCCGTCTGTTGAGTACTTTTGTCACAGTTTTGAGTCACAGTCGATTTACAAAACATGTCATAAGAGTTTTCCCTGTCATATTGCAGCAGTTTTGAAATCTCCGTAATTTTGTTGCCGCAGTACATTACATTATAGTTTTTTGCTTGCAGTGTGTTGTACAACACATTTGTGTAACTGAATAACTTTGTAAAAATTTCCAATAAAAAAATGGATTGAAAGTTGTTAAGGAAAGTTAAAAACCCTTGAGATTTTACGACTGCATCGCTGCCCTAATTATCTGTGTGGTCTAGAACACTGTCGAAGAATTCTGAAAGTTCTATTCTGTGTTCTTTATCTGTGTGAACTAGTCTGGAGGAGAAGTTCGACCTAGTTGGCGCAAGTGATTGCAACTATCTCGGAACGAATTCCTGTAGTACATATGTTCTTTTAGGTGATTTGGAAAAAAATGAAGCAAGTCTATTCAGAGTTTGGAAAAAAATGTTACATTCTTTCATGTTACAGATGCTTTGTTGCAACACTAAATTTGGCACATGGGCATAACAATGAGTGAAGAGAGCTTTAGGATATGCAGACAAAACTTTACTTTGCGAGCCATTTGTATGACCACTCATTACAGAGGCTCTACCATAAGTCCTGCCAACCAACTTATCCGCAAAGGAAAATTCATTAATTATGTGTTCAACATGAAGAAACAAACCATTAGCAGTTCTATCTGCGCTGGCATAAGTAAACCCAACAAATCGCTAATGAATATTGTCTTCATGAACATAACTAAAAACTGTTGACAGTTGTGGTTTGAACGATTTATCGGAAGTTTCGTCAAGCATAATTGCTACAAAGTCTGCTGACTGGATTTCGTTTTTGAACGATTCCATGACAACTTCAGAAACTGCTAGAATATTATCATTCTGCATAGTGAGGGAGATTCCTTGAAAAATTATAGATTTATTTAAGAGTGTCTCCAATAGGGGGTCGTAGTTTTTCAACAAATCAAGAAGTTCCAAAAATTGCCTTTGTTAACAGAAGAATAGGTTTCATCGTGACCTCGTAATGGAAGTTCTTGTATAGCTAAATAGCATACTGCATCAATGAGTCTTTTCAGAATTTCTCTATTCTTCTTGGCTTATTCATTGTGCTGTCTTATACAAGCTCGTGAGCAAGATGACAACCCTATCTTTCCCGAACATTTTTAACTGCAAAAATGACTGAATGTTATTCTGTGATTTCAAATGTCTTTATTGAGCGACTGACAAGTGATTTAAATCTGAAAATCCATGTTCGTTCAACACTGATTTTTCTTTGCAGAAAAGCAAACAAGGACAACAGAAAACTTATATACACCAGGGCACTCTGTCGTTATTCAATTCTATCATACTGCGAAACAGAAAAATGTCTTGCGTACTATTCTTTCTTGCCCTTGTATTCAGAAACTAAGTCTGGTAATAGTGGTTTTTGTCTGCCATCCCTAACAATTTCTTACTTATCTGGAAGTGTTCGCAAGGAAAACTGTTTTTGTAGCAAATGTTTGACGGTCTCATTTTCCTCCAATGTCAATATGTGACAAACACTACCACAGTAGAATTTCTAAAAACAAATAATGATAATATAAATAACATTAACTAAAAACTATCAGTGTTAAAAGTACTGTAATTAACATGCGTTTACGCGAATAATTGAATACAATATGTGCACGAGAAATGTTTTGCTAGTTTCCAAAGAAATTGGGAAAGTTTTTAATAATATACACATACATACATAAATACATATTTGTGCATTCGTGCCCCTTATTTGGGCATGTGACAGGTAGAAATTCGTGTTGCGGTGGGTTTACAATATCAAAAAATAATCATACGACATATAACATAAAGGTAAATGCTGCACATGACCAGAAGCTTTGTGCGAAATTGATTCCCATTTGGAATCTTATTTTAGCCAATTACATTTTAGTGACGAATCTGTTATATCTGTGGCTGTATGGAGGACGCCTACGGATAAATAAACAAACGTGGTGTAGAATCGTATAGGAGGCTAGTAGTTTTTGCGATTCCTACAAATAAAGCCCTAATACATTAATGAATTAAAACATTTACAATATAGAAACATAATTATCCACGTTAAAATGTACTAACTTTTGAGTCTCGTACATATTTTTTTATAGCTTAAACCAACATGGCGGATATTTAGTAAATGTTTTGTCCTGATTGGCTGCTGCCTAATACGTATGAAGTGCAGTCATTTCCTATGTCGCAGTTCCGATGTGCGATAGCCCACCTGTTTTGAGAGGATGTGAATAAGTATGTTCGACAACATAGAGGTTAGATATTGTGCGAGCGACCTACTGCATTTGCTTACTGTTACTTTAAAACGTTGTGTGTGGCAGATAAACTCTAAAAACCCCTATTTTAAGCCTACGTGATTTTGAAAGTCAACGTGGAAAAACTTCAAAACAACAAACTTATCCAAAGATGTTAGCCAACTTTATGAGGAAACATTTGCCAAGAAAGATGCAGTTTTCAAGAGTAATATGTTGCTCCGTAATTAATTGTACGAAATTTCGGCATCAGCAATTGTTCTTGAAAAACATGTTACCCGAGAAAGGTTTTTGCTCAGAAACTTGGCAAAAGCTACATGGCGAAGCCTGCTGTTTAATTTTCTTTCTTATTGGCTTGGGAGAATTTACAATTTTTTATTTACGCTTGTAGTGTTCAAATACGTACCGTGCCCTCTTAAGGATGTTCAAGTGCGATAAAATCATAATTTATATTTTTATGAAATATTGTTAGTTTTACAGACGGTACTTGTCTGTACATTTCACTCTTACGAAACAATTTTAGCTCTCACAGTTTTCTCATAACGGTGCGTCAAAGTCAAAATTGGCATGTTCTGCTGCCATGCAAATAGTGAAAACCAATTGACATACGTAAGTGAAATAATTCACAGTCAAATAACACACCAGAGGATACATAATAAAACTTTTACAAAAAATCCCGAGAACAATTTGTGAAATTTAAAAATTCCGGAATTTTCAACTATTTTCCTGTACTATTGTGATTTTTTTAAAAATTCCAAACATTGTGTTATGGTCTTTTAAATACTTTATTGCATAGCTCATGGGATGTAATATCACAATGAATTCTTTTTTTCAAGCAGGTCAGTTGGTTTTCACTATTGGCATGGCAGCAGAACAAGCAAATTTTGATTCTACGCACCGTTATGAGAAAACTATGAAAGCTAAAATTGGTTTGTAAGAGGAAACTGTACTCACAAGTATCGTCTGCAAAACTAGCATTACTTCATAAAGATATAAAATTACGAATTTATCGCACTTGAACACCCTTAAGGCTATTCCAGGTAGTTTTTTTCACATTGGTTCAAATAAACAAAACGTTTAAACGGAATACTTTGAAAATATTGATGATTCAGAGCAGCCCTACGATGCACAATTATATGTAAGTGTTTTGCAAAATAATGCACCTTTCGTTTGCAAGAGAATATTTTGCTTCATTGTTACTTATTTTCATAGCAAAGTGTGTAATATTATGGGTTGAAAAATTAGAAATTATGATGTTTTTTCTACCAAAAAAAATTGGGTATTAATAAAGATAAATTTGTGACAAAATAATTTAACGACTCTTCGTTATGAAAATGATGTTGCTTTGAAAATATTGTTATCGAAATCACTGTAAACTACAATACGTGGCATAAGTATATGCATGTGTGTTTGGCAGCTGATCTACCGAGGAAAGTTCCGCAACTACGGGCTGCACTACGAGTACACGGTGCCGAAGAAAGATGCCTCTAGTAGACCCGAGTACAAGTGGACCTTCTCTGACTGGTCTCCCTGCTCGGCGACATGTGGCGGCGGCACGCAGACATCACAACCTGTGTGCCACGAGAAGGGCGTGCGCTTCGTCAACACCAGCCTCTGTCCCGCCGACCAGAAGCCAAGCCTGCTCATGAGGGCCTGCAACGACCACCCCTGTCCGGCCAGGTAACTTACACTCCGTCGGGTTCCATCTCCCTACTGCAGCCATCCTGAATTCCGTTATATATGTCGTTGAAAAATTCCATGTCAATATTCTAGGGAAACAATCCTCACGTGTAGAGAAACTAAAAGTGTTATATATGAGCATAGGTCCAAAAACGCACCGATTCTGCGCTACAGTTGGCATACACGACGTATAGTTGATAGCGTACTGGCAGGATCATGTTGCTGTGTCACAGTTGTTCCTACTGTCTGTGTGTTAGTGGCGTAGTGTGTGGCATGGCAACATGTTATGTACTGCTGTAACGATGCCCCACGGCAACATGATCCTGCCCGCGTGCTATCAACCATACGTCATGTATGCCAACTGTAGCGCAGAAACGGTGCGTTTTTGGACCTATGTTCACATAACACTTTTTGTTTTGTACACGTGAGGATAGTTTCCCTAGAATATTGACATGGAATTTTGCAACCTTCTGTATATGCGGCCCGAAATTCCTACTGGCGAATTCTGGAACTGAGTGAGCGATAGTCACCACCTTGAAATTTTGAATTTTGTGTCATTTTTTTTCTGGGTAAATATTTGGAACTTTAATCTAACTACGGAATATAATACATATTGATAGCATTTTAGACACAATAAATCTTTATTTTCCGTTGTTCTTGTTCCAGATCGAATTACAGCTAAGAAAGTAATAAAAATTACTAACTGCAATTCGATCTGTAAAACTAGTAAAACCAGTAAGCGCTGACAAAATTCCTCACTCACTCACTCATTCTAGCAACTCCGGTTATTTTGTCAAGTTGTGTGTCACAGTCTAGTAACCTCGCTGTCGACGAGTGAAATTCTGATCGGCGGAGATCGCAGGCATTTAACTTGTTGCAACGGTTATTTACTGAAATTGGGTAACAGGGGTTAACTAACTACTGTAACCAAACAGCAAAATGTCAGCTTGATTGTTACTGTGAAATCGTAATAACATTTTAAGTCAACAATGTCTCCAATAAACTATAGTATGTATACTCAACTATTATAGGATGATGCAATTTGTGATATGTACCAACAGTAAATTGGGGCAAATTACACACGGTCTCTGTTAAAGTTATACTGTTATAACTGGGTTTTTTGACGAGAGAAACAGCGCTTCACATAAACGCTAGTCAATATAGATACAAAACCTTCTGTTAACATAAAAAAACAGACAACTTTCCCCGCGATTTTCCAGTGCCTATATCGATTGGTTGAAATTTACCAGCATGCTATAAACGTCAAGTAATTTTTGTCAGTCTTTTGCACATTGTCAACAGCAAATACCAAAACTACCCATTATTATAATTTGAAATAATTTGTGCAGAATTAAATTTGTTATTCTGTAAGGGATTTTGTCCCCCGCCCCTTTTTCTCCTTACACAATATGTCTACTTCAGCAGATCATCCCTTTATTGTAAAAGTTAATGCTTAGCTTGTAATATTCTAGCTCGTCGCTGAACTATAGAGACGTTGTTTTTTGCTAACTGTGCTGTGTTCATATTTAAAAGTGGCGAAAATCGAAAAAAAAAAAAAAAATTATTCAAGACTTAAAAAAAAAAAAAAAAAATGCTCACGCTACCGTGAATCTCCTACAAGTGATAATTATTCCCTTTTTTATTCCTTGACCGATATCTGACGATGAGAGTTAAAATCCTATTTTTTATCTTTGAGTAATTGTCATATAATAACAGATGACAGTAAATAAATAACAATATAAATATTTCATGATAAATATTTTTCAAACAGAAAATAGCAAACATTGCTAGGCATTACATATTATGAATAGTTAATAATGCTTAAAAATTGTGAATATAAGACTAACAGAGCCTTCCACCGAAAAAGCTCTTAATATATAACTCTCTGTCGTAAAATTGATGTAATGCTAAATATTATAGTAATAATGAAACACGTTTCATTTTTTAACAAATTGGAAACAGGATGACGTGTACACATGTTCACTGTTTCGTTTTAAATACGTTCAATGTGTTTTAAGGGTGACGACGTATTTGATAGATATAATATATTGTTGATAAAGATATTTTTGAAGGTTCGGTGATTATGATAAATCAGGGGGAAATGACTATAACGACAAGTTGCGTTAACGTTCTGAAACGTTATAACAGTCAGTAATTTACTGCGGATTTCCATCGGTATCTTTTAAAACGTAATGTAACTTCAACAAAAGCAAAGGTCAAGAAGATAATATAAGTTGTAGAACCAAATTTTTTTCCGCAAATTTTACACGATGTCACGATGGTCGGGTTAAACCTCTATGTAAGCGCCAAAACCAGTCGCTACAGTCTAGCTAGGCCTACGCGATTAAAAGTTTAAGCGAACCAGATTAAATTTAGTACCTCATATCTCTCTCTCTCTCTCTCTCTCTCTCTCTCTCTTGTGCAAGAGAAGCGTATACACGTAGCAATGTTCTGATGAAAGTGCGTCATTCTTGGATGTTTTTTTTTTCACGACTCATTCATCATTTAGAATGAAAGCTTACAGATGTGTGCATATCAGTGGCGATGCGTGACCTAATTTGAAAGGCAAGCTACTAACCATATTTGCAACTACCTACCAGGAATTTAGCGTCGTTTAAATGTGTATAATTGGGGGGGGGGGGGG